>PVLD010003809.1:0-135982 GCA_004027595.1 Dinomys branickii | reverse complement strand
ATCCAGAGCTAATTCCCTTCTATGTTCTCTATAATTCTGTATTTCCTCAATCGTTTTTGTATTAACAGAAGTGAAGATAACTTTATATTATACAGCATCCAGTGCAAATTCCCTACTATCTTCTCTATAATTTGGTATTTCCTTTAATGTTTTTGTGTTAACTAATGTGAAGATAACTATGTAATACAACATCCAGTGCAAATTCTCTACTATTTTCTGTATAACTTTGTATTTTCTGTATTGTTCATGGCTTTTCTGGTTCATACGTCTCCATTCTTTTGTCTTTAAAATAAAATTTAAAAAAAATAAAAGAAAGTAAATTATCCATGGCCTAAGGTTGTAACTGATTGCTGAAGGAAATCAGAGCTGTTTTAGGATATGTCCTCTTTTGAAGGTTTTATATGTATATAAAACTTTATAAGAGTGAAAAAAGCATATATATATTATATATGATGTGTGTGTGTGTGTGTGTGTGTGTGTGTGTGTGTGTGTGTGTATATAAAGCCAGGTGTGGTGGTGGCACAGACCTGTATTTCTAGCTACCCAAGAGGCTAGGAGGATTATAAATTGGAAGACCAGCACAAGGCCTTTTTGCAAAAGAAAATGCAAGATGGCCTGGAGATATACCAGTGGTAAGCACTTGCCTAGCACCTGCAGCCTTGGATTCAATCCCCAGACTCAAAGACATAAAATCAGAAACAAACTTGTTAGATTACATTTTTTTCCTGTGCCGACTACCTTTCTTTCTGCTTCTGGCTCTCCCTTAAGTAGGTAGTGTTAGGTGGGAAGAGATCGGATTAGAATAGCACAGCTCAGAAGGTGCTCTGCACAACTTACTACTTCTCCCCCTTATCTTTTTAATGCAACTTCATTTTTTTCCCATATATCCAACCCTTAGGAGAAGGGGCCCCATCCCTGGCTCAGGTATTAATCCTGATTAATCCCATTTTTGTTTGTGATCAGTTCAAGGATAGGTATAACTGAGTTCTACCTAGTAACATGTGGGCAGGCCTGCTGAGGGATTATGAGGAAAGATTCCCTTGCTAAAAGGGGGCACAAGAAAGAGCCAGCTCTCTCCCTGTGTGTTTGGGATGTCATAGCAGCCGTCCTGCCATCAGGGAGGGCACTCAGTGCTGGTCTGAGGAACAAACTAGCAGTGGAAAGGTGGAAAGAACCCACGTCTGTGACAGCAATGTCAAACTGGCCTCCCTGGGTTATTTTGTTAGATGGCACTTATGAGTCTTGTCTTTCTGGATCTTGTGCAGAGGATAAAATACTGCACACCTTCTTCTCCCTGTCAGATCTTTTTCCTGCCTCTGCTCTTAACTACTCTGTATTTTGCTCCGCTGTTCTTTCTTTGCTCTATTTTTCTCTGTCCAGTACATGTGCCGCCCCTTCCCTTGCCCACCTTAGCCCAACTCCACACTTTCTCGTTGGGTGTTCCCTCCCAAGCAGGTCTGAAAAATAGCCCGAGAGCAAAGAAAGGACGGTGTGTTAGCTCTGCTGATCCTGGTAGGGAGGCTGCTGGGGGAGTCTGGCCACAGTTTGGACTTAACTGGCTCCAAAAGAATGTGGGCCTTTTTATTAGCTTGCCCAGATATAGGGGGAAGTTAATAAGGGGACAAAAATGAGGTTTCGGACCCGCCAGTTACTAAATATCTAAAATGGATTTAGATCCTTATTAGAATCTTTTCAAGAATCTCAGGCCTTCTACAAAGGATATAAGAAGCTCCCCCGTGTCTTTCTAGACCACTGTGCGCTGACCTTGGTCAGCCCTACTGACCTCCAGAATGTAGTTCACGCTCACCTGATCAAATTAACTTTCTCCAAAAATAGCCCGCTCTTTGTTTTCATCTGTCTGTTTAAATCTGTTCTTTAGTCCTACCTTGCATTTCCTCTCCATCCTCTGCCTTCTCTCCTCCTCGCCATCCTAACAGTCCACTGCTGCGTCCACCTCACCCCCTTCTGCATGCCAGTGCTGGTAAATGTTTTTCTGTTTCCATAACAACTCCTTTCTTCAGGCATTATGGCAGACTGTAGAAGATGCTTGGGTGGGAACTCAATTTACCGAAATCTTTGATTTATATAATTGTTAAATGCAGAAAATCTTCATTTCAAATCTAAAGTCTGAAATGGCTACTTAGTGGTTTTAAAGATGGGCGTGGAATAGATTGTCACTAAAAATGGAAGTCTTTATTAAAATAAATTCAGTTTATGAAAGGTTTTTGTCCCTCATGACTTTCAAGTATTTTAAGAAAATCAAGTGGGCCCTCTTTTTTAAAGGGATGTTAGGTTTTTAATTTCTAAGTATCTAGTATCTTTGTGAGAACATTTCCACCACTGTGTTTTTGAAAAGACTGTAGGATTTGTGATAATAGAGCAGTACGAAGTGCTGTGTATTGATTCGGCCCAACTTCCTGTCAAAAGCTGTGTTTACCAGAATGCTCTGTCACTGTTGTTCACGCGCTTTGTCCAGGGACCGTTACTCAGCCGTGTGCCGGCATTGCAGTGTCATCTCTCTGTGGAGTAGGAAACTTGCCATTGACCACAGAATTGCAGCTTATTTCCAGGCTAGCCTCTAATTCATAGCTACTTCTTTCTGATCCTTTTGAGTCTTGACTCTTCTAAAATATGGACAGTACTGCTTAGTTTTGCTGCAGCACTGCAGAGATCAGCTGTCACTTGCTCCAGCCAGTTCATCTATAAATACTTTGCAGGCCCCTTTGGCCCTCATTCTTTGGCATAGCCCCCAGTGGAAACAAACAGGACCAGCACTGGCAGGCATCTGGAACTTGATTTATTTTTAAATTTTACCTGTGTAGCCAAGCAGGTCACACACGCTGCTTGTGGTAGCAGAATTCTCAGATGGTCTGCAGAATGTATGACCTCCAATGTACCTACACACATCTTCTCCCTGCTGTTCAAGGGGAAGCATGTGCCTAGAATAGCCTACAGTGCCCTTCTTTCCTGATACTTTCCATCCTCCTTATTCCATGCAGACTTCTTTGAACAACATAGGTATGTGACTCTTCACCTCTGGGCAAGGGCTCACTTGTATGGGTGTGGCCCAGGGCCTTTTCTCTTGAGTCCTAGAAGAAAGAGCAAGGCCAGCCTCTGCAGCACTGCAAAGCAGGCCTTCTCATCCACCTGCTGCTTCTGGGCTCCTGGAAACCAGAGTCCTCTCTGCAGCAGCCCATCCATCCATCCATAGCCCTGTCTTTCAGAAGGACCTCTCAGAGCACCTCTCCATCTTATGCCCTGTTGTCTTTACCCTAGCAGAGATTGACTACATAAGCAACATAAAGAAATTCATAGGGTAGTGACTGATAGATCTCCAGTGAGCCTGCAGTCTGTTTAAATTGTAAAAAAGTTACTGGGGGTTGAACTCAGGGCCTTTGTAATGATTTCCATTCCCAGTCCTTTTTAAAAATTTTTATTTGTTTATTATTTATTTATTTCAGACAGGGTCTTGCTAAGTTGCCCAGGTGGGACTTAGATTTGCAATTCTCTCCCCCAGGCTCCCAAAGGACTGGGACTACAGGTGTGTGCCACTGTGCCTGGCTAAGGAACATTGTTTTAAAGAATGTACTTTAGCTTGTGAATTTTCAGGACATACGGAGGATATTTTTTATTTCTGTACACTGTTGCTGTACTTAACACTTCTATACAAAGCTTAGAGAAGAAAATGTTTATCTTCTGTACTGTACTTTGTTTGTACAGCTTCTTCCTTCAGCATTGTGGCCATAGTTCAAGGTCCATCTGGATCTTTACCTGCTTCCCTGTTTCATGGGCCTATGTTGCCATCTGGGATCAGTTAGCCAATTGGTTAAGAGCTTTAGTCCCTATCAGAGGTGAAAAGATCTCAGCAGGCTGGATGCTCATAGTTTGAGGAGTTTGGAAGACACTTGGCTTCCTGGTCCCTAACCCCACTTGTGTCTCTACAGGCGTTACTTCTCTGTCACTGTCTCAGGACCCAAGCAAACCCTGCTTCCATTCCTGTCACCTGTGGCTAGACTCTTAAACCATGGAATTATTGTGGACCTCGTGTTGGCTGGGCTATAAACCTGAGTTTCAGCCCAGGTTTTTGGTTCTCTATGTAAAGCAGAGAAACATTCTGGGGACGTTCTCAGCTCCCAGGAAAGTCTTCATGGCTGCTGATGCAGCACAGTCAGCAGCTCTCAGCCGGGAAACTTGAGGGCGTCTTGTCTTCTGCACAACTTCCCCACTGCTACAAGGTTGTGGCAGCTGCAGGTTTCAGAAAACATGGCTTGGTTTAGGCTTCAGAGGCATCAAAACACAGCCGACCTCAAGACAGCGAGACTTCATGTTGGCATTATAATGAAACATTCAAATGACGTAAAATAAAGTAGTGCCTGCTGTTACAAAAACATGAGAAAAATGTGTTAAATGTTTACAAGACACAGTGAAAGTTGTTATTTATATAACTGTTAGATGCTGTGCATGTGTTTTAGGCAGTATGGAAAGAAAATAGTTATTCCATTCTAGAATAGACAGAAAATAGAGTCCAAAATTTAACTATAGATGAAGCTACCAAAGAAATGAGAAAGTAGGGGTCAATTGGTTTCACTTTGATTTACATGATTCAGAATATGAAAATCAAATGAAGTTTCTGACTGTATTAAGAGGCAGGTTGACTACGTGAGATTCTGGCCAATTTTTGAATTGGGAGTTTTCTCAAAAGAAAGATGATGAAGTCATAATAAGGAAATTAGACAGGCTTATAATGAAACAAGACAAAATGCTGCTTGGACAATTGGCTACACTTGGAGTTTATTGTAACAGTTATCTAATGAGTCTACTAATGTTCCATTCACTAATATTTCCATTTATAAATAGTATTTGCTTGCATACTTTTAAAATTGAGAATATCAGAATACACAGGGCTCAAGAGATTTGATGGTTAGATAACCAACCAATAAAAATAAAGTAGCATTATTCTAATGTTGGCCTTAACTGTAGATCCTCAGCAAACTCCTCTCACACTGACTTTAAGGAAGTAGATCATATGGCAAAGCCATCTTTATTGACATCTTGTTACTCTAATGTTAAAAAAAAAAAGACTACAAATGTTTTATTTCATTTTCATATGGTCCTTAACAGTTGTGGAGTAGTGTTACTTTTCAGAGTATTTTCATTACTGTAATCCTAACTTTACCTATTTTTCCTTTTGTGTGTGAAATATATACACTGAAAAATGTGTAAGACATATATGTAGCTTTTCATCCATTTCACAGCTCAAGAACTAGAACACTTGTCAGCACCGAGACAACATTCTGTACTGCTTCCTGATCAGTCTCGTTTTCTCCTCAGAATTAACAACTATGCTGAATTTTTATAACCATTTCTAGATTTTTTGTACAGTTATACTACCTATACATATACCTCTAAATAATATATTAGTTTTGCCTATTTTTGAACTAACATGGCTAGGTTTTCATATTCAAATCCTTCAGACCTCTAAAAAAAGAAAAGCCAAGAAAATGATTCTTGTATAACTTGTTAACATTGTAACTCTGTTTACCAGCAGACCGCACTCCTTCTTTGCCTGCATAGTTCATCCAAACCTTCTCTTTTGTTTTCAGTGGCCTTTAGATTTAGGTAAAATAGAAACTCATCTCTCAGGCAGCACTCTGCAAAGTCAAAACTGCAAACACATGGCCTGGTCTTTCTCCTCTCCAAAAGACCCCAGGATTTGGGCTTTTTTCCACCTCGTTGTGCTATCATGCCAGCAGTAGAGGCTCTGGGAAGTTGGTGCCACAGATTTTCCTACCTGCTTTAACGTGGCTGGTTTAGTGTTCACCTCAGGTAAAAGACCCTTGTAACTAGTTTCTGTATTTCTCATGGAGGGAATTTTTCTGTGGATTGTTAATTTGGCATCTTAAGTGGCAGAAGGACCTTCCTGTTCTACCATCTTGCCAGCATCTCTTCTAACCCCCATTGTCCTCTTTTTTTATATATAAATAAGTTTTATTCGAACACAGTTGTGCCCCTTCATTTACATTTTGTCTATAGAAATAAGAAATAGAAAATCTGAGTAGAAGTTTGTAACAGGTAAAGAGTTTCAATTAGTTGCCCAAAACTTCCCGAGAAGCAAGCCTTAGCACACTTTATTGGTAAATTCTAGTACCAGTCATTCACTAACTGTTCCAAAGAATAGAAGGAGGAACATGTTCCAACTGTATTTTCAGGTATTACCCTGATATCAGAAGAAAAACACAACGATTGTGCACAAATACCTCTTGTGAATATAGGTGCAAAACTCCTGCACAAGGCAAGTCTGGTGGTGCATGCCTGTAATCCCAGTACTCTGGGAGGCTGAGGCAGGAGGCTATCAAGTTTTATCCAGCGCTGGGCAACTTGGTGAGACCTTGTTCCAAAATAAAAGGGGTGGGCTTGTAACCCACTGCAGAGTCACCCGAGTTCAATCACCGACAACTCAAAAGCTAACAGAGAGAGAGAGAAGAAAGTGAAAAGAAAAGCCTCCACAAATTATCAACAAGAATCCAGCAACATATAAAAATAATTACATATTGTTATGGTATAAATCAACAGTGACCCTAAAAACTCTCATGCAGTCTTAGGCAAGGCTTCTATAAAGTGATGGAATCATGGATTAGGAGCTCAGTGTTCTGTTAGAAGGTGGGATCTGGTCAGAAGAGACAGGTCACTGGGGTATGACAAGGGCATAGCTCCCTCCCTGACCCCTCCCTTTATTCTCTGCTTCCTGGCTGCCTGCTGGGATTTCCTCTGCTGCTCCCTCCACATGCCATTTCTACATGGGAGCCTGCCAACCACAGACTAAAACTGAGCCACAGATGAGCCTGTCACCCTTCTAGGTTGCAAGTGTGTTATGGTAAGAGGTATTATGTCTCGGCCACAAAAAGTGATGAGACATACACCATGACTGAGTGGTGATCTAAGTGATCTCCAGAATGCAGAGTCAGTTTAACATTTGAAAATCAGTTAATATACTGCATCATATTAATATAATAAGGGAGAAATGATCCTATCAATAAACTCAGCAAACATTTGAAAAGATACATAGCATCCTTTTATGATAATTCTCAACAAATTAGAAATAGAAGGGAATGTCTTCAGCCTAATAAAGGCCACCTACAAAAATCCCAAGGTTGACATTCTTAATAGTGAAAGAATGAAAAATTTCCCCAGTAGCAAGACAGGGATGTCCATTCTTGCCATCTCTAATCACAGTCATGTTCCAGATCTGACTGGGGCAAGTAGGTAGAAAAAGAAACCAAAGGCACCCAGATGAGAAAGGAAGAAATAAAACCATCTATCTCTATTATAGATCTTGTGCTTTAGTATATAATCCTAAGGAAACTACTTTATATGTATATATATATATATAAATAAAATCTATTAGAAGTAATAAGCAAGTTTAGTAGGGTTGCAGAATACAAGATCAATATAAAAAATTTTTACATTAGTAATTAACAACCTTAAAAATGAAGAAACTTCCATTTACAGTAGTATCAAGAAGAATAAAATACTTAAATATAAATTTGACAGAAGCAGTATAAAACTTATATACTGAAAACTACATGTCATTACCAGGAGAAATGAAAGAAGTAAAGAAGTAGGAAAACATCCCACGTTCATGGAGTAGAAGATACACATTAAGGTCACAGTATCCCTAAATTGATCTGTGAATTTAGCTCAGTCCCCATAAAAATCTCAGCTGTCTCTTATTGCAGAATTGACAGTCTGGTCTTAAAATCACATGGAAATAAAAAGGATTCAGAAAAACCAAAACAGTCTTTAAAAGGAAAACAAAGAGAACTCCCAAATGCAGAAACTTTCTACAAATCAGTAGTATTCAAGGCACTGTGATACTGCCATAAGGCTAGTTATATAGAGAAGTTGAAAAGAATTTAGGTCCTAGAAATATACCCGTATATTTTTGCCAGTCGATTTTGCCAGTGATGTTGTCACTAAAACTGGGTCCTGATGCAGCTAGGAACCCACCTCTTGCTCCTTAGTCCTCGGTTCTTTGTGTCTTTGATGAAAGATTACAGGCAAGACACATAGGCGGCCATGGAAAAGAATAGGAAGTTTATTGTAAAGCAAAGACAGAGACGTTTATTACTTCAAGTGAGAAGGCTGGCACTGTCCCAAAGACATCTGCACTGAGTTTTAAGTTTGGATATATTTTTATGCACACATTTCCCCCTGGAGTTCAGGGAACTATGGTGATTTTAGTGCTTATTGCCATTTTTCTTAGAGTTGCTTTGGAATAGATCTGATACCTCAAAAATGTCTTCCTTGTTCTGTGTAAGTGGTTAGTGTTCCCTCGGGAGCCTTAGTCATATAAGAAACTTACCAAACAAACTTAGTAAAAACTAAGTTCTGATCTAAATCAGGTCTCAGCCTAAGGAGGGAGGGTTTTTAAAGAATGTTCTCCTTTCTGGTATCATTGGATATAGGCCATGGCATCCAGCTGTGCTGTATGCCTTATTTTGGAAAGAGAGGTCCAGGTGGCAAGGAATGGGAAGGAATGTACACACTGTGTAACCTTAAAATGTCATTGTGCTCTGTGAGATCACTCTGGATCTGAGACGTAACAAATGTGTGGTGACATGAAGCTTTTCTTCATCTAGATATAACTAGCAAAGCAAGCTATTTTGGACTTCCCTGCACCCCATACCCGTGAGCCCATGTCTGACTACCTACCTAACAATGCGAAGACAATTTAATGGCAGAAGAGTAGTCTTTGCAACAGATGGTGCTGGGACAACTTGATATCCACATGTAAAAGAATTGAATTGGTTCCCCATCTCTCACTATATACAAAAAATAATCAAAATGTATCAGAGCTAAATGCCATGTGATACTATCAGGGAAGTAAAAAGACAAGGATAAGATATTTGCTGATCATGTATCTCATGCAAGATATGTGGGCCTGGCCAAGTCTGATGTTTAACAAAATGGGGAAATAAAATCCTCTTACAGGTATAGTCATACAATTGGGAATGGTGTTATAATCTGTCAGGACATTATGTATGGTATCTAATTAGCTATACTCATTTACCATGTTACTATGGTATGTGAATTCATGAGCTACTGTCTTACGATGTGTATTAATGAAGGACAGAAGACCAAGCCTTGGTCTTGGGCTTACCTTATGAATCTCTTTTGGTGCTGGGAATCAAACTCAGGGCCTTGCGCTTGCTAGGCAGGCGGTTGTGCCACTGAGCTATATTCTTGACCCCTCACCTTATGAATCTTAAGAGAGAGATTATCTCAGAAGTGGAGAGGGAGCTGAGGATATAGCTCAGTGGAATAAGCGCCTGCCTAGCAAGCGCAGGGTCCTGAGTTCAATCCCCAGTACCGCCAAAAAAAAAAAAAAAAACAAAGAAGTGGAGAGCCCCAGTTCCATACATACATAAAACTTTCAGTTGCCCCGTATCTGTCACTGCTTTATCTAAAAAAATGCCTAGGCAGAAGCATTGTTGTGCAGACATCCCATCCTGTGTTCTAACCCACTAGCCCCACGACTATGGAGAACCAGAGATAGGAGTTAAAGCAGCACATGCTCGGGGGCAGCCAGCCAGGCAGCAGCCCCTTACCCATGCCACCCTTTCTTCTGTTGGGGGTTGAAGAGCAGGTTCTACTTGCCTCAGGGCAAACAGGGAAAGCAGAGAAGAATAGTAGTTTGGAAACCTTCCTGTACCCTACCCTCTCACAGTCTCTCAGTTCCCTCTCACCTGCCATCAAGGCAGCCTTCATTGTCCCTAAGGATTTTTCACTTAGGGGTGCTATTTCTTGGAATCAGTCTCTTACTCTAACTTGTAAATTTTTTCAGCATTGTTAGGGAATTAGGTGGGAATAGCAAGAGCCACGATATACTGATTCACCATCCTTTGAGGAATCTAAAACCTCTGGTTCATTTTCTTAAACTAGCAGAAGTTGTCAGCTGTTTATTCACTGTTCTGTCAGCTTGCCCAAGTCATTAGTTAGAAACAGTCAAGGGGCAAAGTTGGAGAGATGAAAACGTGGTGGACACATGCAAAACCCAGTTCTGGCTCTCGTTTCAGCTGCTTAGGGTTTAGGGTTTAAGCATAGATCTTGAATTTGAATTATGGAGCACAAAATTTCAAAAAGCATACACTGAAATGGTTTTCAAGAGGAAAGACCCTATGCAGAAGGTTGTATTTGAATTAGAAAGTGAAAGTTTGGAGGATATGGAAGATAGAAAACACAGAGGAAGTAGGTAACAAAGACGTGGGGGTCATCCACATGGAACTGACCTGGCTTGAGTAGAAGTTTGGGCTGTGAAAACCTAGGGAGTTACTTCTTTAGGTTGAGTAACATCAGATTAGAGAGAACCTTCATAATAGTGAGAGGATGGGGCCAGAAGAGTGGAGAAAGTGAGCATACATGCACATACCACATGCCTGCTACCATGCCGGTAATATAGGCCGACACACAGTGTGTAAGGGTTGCCTTCCAACCTCAAGGTACTGATAATCTTCTTGGAAAAAACACTGACATCAATGAAATTATTAGATAGCACTAAAGAAAAAAGTCTAACTTACATACAGAATTCCCTGCTATAAGAGTTAGGAAGCCTGTGCAAATAAGATAAACTATAGAAGTACTCAGTGGACTTCCTAATAAGATTTTGCTTTTAGGGCATTCTGAAACATGGATGCTGAGGGGAACATTAAAGTGGATCCACAAACCATTGAGTATGTGTTTAATTAAATATTGTTCCTTTGAGAGGGTGTAGTTAGTGCTGGTGGTTAGGCCATGGACTAGACCTAGATGGCCTTGATTCAAATCTAGGTTCCAGCTGTGACTTTGGGCAAGTTAATTAACTTTTTGTGCCTCAGTATCCCCATCTATAAAATGAGGATAGTAAAAATCCCTGATTCACAAGATCCCATCCTATGATTTTGCCACTCATTTTCGGCTCTTACGTTGACAAGCACAGTCAGTGGAATTTGAGAAGAGAACCTGATGCATGTGTAATAAGAATTCGGAATGGCATCAGAGAAAAGAGTGTGTGGTCCTTTTGTTCCCTGCCTGCTTCCCCAGTAGATTGCTAACTTCTTTGGACTGAGACTGGCTTCATTACATCATAGCACTTGTTGAGTAACAAAATTATTTTTGTGTGTAATTTTATATAGCGGTCAATTTGATTAATATTTTAATATATTCAAATATGAATTTGCAATGATTTTGCTATTGCCCTTTTGCTGTGATAGGGAGCAGACACAGGGCTTCATGATAGGCAAGCACACTGCCACTGAGCTACATCCCCAGCCCCTTTTAATTTTTTTTAACAACTAGTAATTATATCAGCTGCTAGAATTATCTTTAAAGTATTTGTGACAGTTTTCTTTTTTTTTCTTACAGGCCAGTTGGAATGCCAAAAATGGAAAAAGTCTACTTACATAATCCTAGTTCTGAAGAAACTATTACCTTAGTATCAATATCTGCTACAACATCACATTTTCATGCATCATTTTTTCAAAATAGGGTAAGTACCTCTGTTAAAAATTATTTTTTCTGGTTTGAAATTAAAATTCTAGGTTTTTACTGGTGAATAATTTTATTTTGCTATAATTAGAATCTAGTTTGAATGTTTACCTTTTTTAGATATCAGTTTGTCCCGTTTCCTAAAATCTGTTACTTCTACTCTCAAATACACATTGTTCTTCTCAACATGGAGCAGCTCAACAGATGTGCTAGGAATCTTAAGCACTCTGGAAAACAGCACAATATTCTGACTTTCTAATTATAAGCAAATTCCTTGGTGTTGGGTTAGTTTTCTATTGCCGCATAATGAATCACCACAGACTTGGTGACTTAAGACAACACTGGCTTACAAGCACATAGTTGGTGAGTTATAAGGCCAGCAGGTTGTTTCCTCAGTGTATCAGGGTGAAATTAGGTGGCGTAGAGTCTGCATCCTTGTCTGGAGGCACCTTGTCTGGGGAAATGCACTTCCAAACTCATTCAAGTTGCTGACAGAATGAAGTTCCCAGTGGCTGTAGAACTGAAGGCCCAACTGAAGGCTGACTGTCAGCCCTGCCCACTCCGAGTTCAGACTCAGCACCCCTCGTGGGGCTGCTGCATCTCCAAGCCAGCAGCCAGGCATCCTTCCCCCTCATGCTTCATCTCTCTCTGGTTTTCTCTGTGCCACCCACAGCCCAAACTCAGGCTCATGATGTTCAGTCAGGACCCTCTAGCTGATCACCCTTTCTGTGTTTTATTTTTTGGTTTTTATAGTACTGTTTTTTTGAACCCACAGCCTTGCACATGTTAGGCAAATGCTCTATCTTGCTACATCTCCGGCCCACGGTTTCTCTTTTAACTCAAAGTCGGCTGTCTCCTAACCCTAATTACACCTGCAAGATGTCTATTACCATGTCGTGTCTCATCAGAGTCAGTGTCTCAGAAATCAGCCAGGACTTCCTGGGGGCCATATTAGTGTTCTGCCTAACAAAAGCATCTTCTAAAATTTTACATGTAACTTTTGTAGGTGGTTGGGAACTTGTTATGAAAAAGGAAGAAATTTTTTCTGTCCAAGAAAAGAAATTGGATCTTAACTAAATTTTGAAATTGAAAGAATACGTTACCCCTTCATATATGTTTCCAAAATAATTAGCAAAATACCAAAGGGAAGAAAGTAAATGGAACCTAATTTCATGTTTGTAGAGTTTTTACTGAATCTTTTAAAGGGCTGTCCCTAAAGAACACAGAAAGAACTTTTTGAGCACACAAGATATTGATTACTGTATTAATTTTTTATCAACTGTTTAGATTTTTACATTTTTCCTTCCTAAATTCCTGTGTCATTATATTTTGGTGTTAGGTAGCAACTTCTAAGGTTAAAAAAAAAAAAAAAGGATTGACAGAATTTTGCCTTTTCTTCATTGAAAAATATTTTATAATATTTATAATATTATAATGTTTTACTGGGGGCTTCAGTTCTACAACCACTGGGAACTTCATTCTGTCAGTAACTTGAATGAGTTTGGAAGTCTATTTCCCCTTTTTTATAAAGGAAGGATTAATAAGTCAGTTGTTGTTTTTGGTAATAAAAATTTTAATTTTTTGTGGTTCTCATGGAAAATATTTCTTTTTTAAAATATTTCTTAAATTTCCTTTATGTTATTCTTTGTTTCCTAAAAGATATTTTTACAATTCATGTAAGTGCACCAGCGGTCTCAGTAGATATTCCAGTGCTGCAGGAGACCTGTGTATAGGAATGAAAAACTGAGTCCCCAGGGGTTTGCCCCACTGGTGGAGTTATTTACCAGAGCCAAGGTCAAGGTCTCCCCAGTGACTTGTATCACATTTCGCTACAGTGAGAGGCTCCTGTGTGACAACCTATATATGGAGATACACTTTTTTATAAGTGGAACTGCCCATCTTCCAGTCACTGCCCGTGTGCAGAGATGTGTTGGGATAGACAGAAGGTAAAAATGGAGACAGCTCAAAAGTAGCTCAAAACTGCACTACACATTTTATTTTTTTTAACTTTTAACTCACTTTGCTAATTGAAGAGATACTTTGTTCTCAATACTCCCAGCTTCACCCGGGTTAAAGGCCAGGGTTTCGCTCCCTTTTTTTTAACTGCTATCACAACACAGAGGGAGCCAAGGGTTACACACAGGGGTTCTCACTGGGCTAGGAGAATAACGCAGAGAAGAGGAGCACCCAGAGAGGCCGGCCTCGCGTGGCTCCAGTCCGTGCAGTGCGGGCCCGGGCGCACCTCTGAGTGTTTAAGGAGAGTCAGAATTTTGTGTGTGTCTCCACATACTTACACAATAAAAAGTAACTCAGTTTTACACAGTGTGGACTGCACAACACAACCCTTAGGCTCCTTAGAGCACCAGTTTGACATTTCTGGTACTCACTTCTACAGGTGAACTTTATGCAAAGGTAATAGTTTTTTTAAAAATGTTTAAGAAGATAATCTAAATTTATATTTAATCAAACGAGTTAAAAGCAAGTATGTTTTCTGCTGTCTGGAGGTGGGATTAAACAATGAAAATGATTACATGTGTCAGAGTCTACATTTAGACGAACTCCACTTTAAAGGAGATGGAAGTCTGTGCTGCTTACCTGTTTTCCTTCTTCATGTTTTGCGTCTGTTGTCCGTATTACTGTAAGACATTGATTCGGAAAGTTTGACAGGGAGAGAGGACAGAGAGAATGACTTCCAGGTGCGGGAGAGATGACCTTATTTCCCCTGCAATGCAGTGCTGGGGAAAGGAGGTCTCCAGGAGAGGAGTCTTCTCAAATGCTCATGCACTAAGTGCCTCCATCAGACCCCTGGGCAGATGCTATTTCTTTGACAATAAAAGGTTTTCTGTAACTTACACTTTTTTAAATTATTCACTGGTATCATCTCTACATTAACTAACCAGTAGGAAGTACAGAAAAAAGTAATTATTATTTAAAAGACTACTTTTACAGTATTATATATATATGTATATATTATACTGTAAAAGTATTAATATATATATATATATTAATCTTGTTAAAAGTTTTGACTTTAAAGGCTACCTGCCTCACTGGGGCAGAGCCCGGCGGTCCACGGGGGCGACCCTGCGCGCTTGACCGGGCCCCTGGGAGGGCTTTGTTGGATGGAGCTTGGCGGTCAACACCATGGACTCGACCAGACCCCCAAGGGTCGTGAGGGCTTATCAGTGCGGTGCTGACCATAGTGTATCTGGTTCCCTGCCTATGTACCATCTTTGAGGATGGGTGTTTTTCCACCTAGTACCATAGTAATTTGAGTGCACCCATGTCTGTTACAACATAATTTGAAGCAGCCATGTGCCTTCCCAATGTGAGAGCCTGAGGGAGTAAATAAACCAAAAAGTACAGTTATTATCAGAGGGAAGATGACTGACTGGGTGGGAGAACAACGGAGATGAGGGTGGAGAAAACTGTTTGGTTAATCAAACAAGCCATTATTTGTGTAATTCAGTAACAAAAATGAAGATATCCTTATGGAATACAGCATCCACTGTTAATTCCCTAGTATCTTCTCTATAATGATGTATTTCCTTTATTGTTTTTGGCGTTATTCTGGTTTATAACTGAGTAACACATGCGAAGATAACATTATGTAATACAGCATCCATTGTTAATTCCCTACTACCTTCTCTATAATTGTGTAGTTCCTTTATTTCTTTCGTGATATTCTGGTTTATAAATGAGTAACATATGTGAAGATAATATTATGTAATACAGCATCCATTGTCAATTCCCTACTGTCTTCTCTACAATTTTGTATTTCCTTATTGTTTCTGTGTTATTTGGGTTTATATTCTTTTATCTTTAAAATAAAATTTAAAAAAGAAAACAATTTTAAAAAGTAGAAGAGCAGCTGGAGAATTAAATGTGGGTTACTTTAGTTATCTGTTTTGTTTTGAGTGAACTTTGTCAGATTTGGTAGGTTGTCAAAGAATGTGTCTGTTTCCTTTAGTTGTTAAATCGATGGTTTCAGTGCTGTCTGTAATATCCTTCTCTCACCTTTTCATTTGTAAAGGGTATAGTATAGTGGTATCTGTATTTTCATTTCTTATGTTTTTTGTCCTCCCTTCTAGTCAGTCATTCTATGTAGGGCTTTTACCAGTTTTGTGAAACTTTTTGAAGCAGCAACATTGGTTTCATTGACTCTTTCTTTCTTCCTCTCTTTCTTTTTTGCTGTTTTCTGTTTTCTATTTCATTAGTTTTTTTCCTCTTTATTAGTCTTGGTTGTGCTTACTTTAGATTTAATTTATTCTTATTCTAACTTCTCACAGCAGAAACCCTGTTCTATGTGTTCAAAATAGTATTGTACTGCTATACATATACGGTAAATTTGCTTATATTTATATACAATAAGTTTCCTTCCAGGTGTTGTTTTAACTGTGGCCCACAAATTCTGATATGTTTTATTTTCATTTCAAATCAATTCAAAGTATCTTAAAATTTCTCTTATGACTATGTACATGACCAGTGGGTTATTCAGAAGTGTGCTGTTTAATTCCAGACTATCTGGAGAACTAACAGATAAAAATCTATTAATTTCTAGCTCAGGTATGAATTCAAGTTTGCATGTGTAGTTTGTAGGAGTTCTGCAGTCTTCTTCAAGTTCACTCAGACTATAGATTCTTTATACGCTCCTGTGTACCCATTCTCCGCCATGGGTGATCCAGGAGGTGTTTGTCTTCTTTGGATTCAGGGAGGTTGATAATCTGTAATGAGTTCAAGAAAAGTTATTGTTTTTGTAAATTTCACTCGTTGTTGCTAATAATGCTGTAGAAACACTTTCCAACTTTCTTCATCCTAAAGTGAAGACAAAGTCTTAGTGCCATATACTTTGAACTGTACTGTACTTTGAATAGCAAATATACTTCTAGCCATAGAAGCAAAGTAAGAGAAGTTGAAGGCTTTACCTATTAAATGTGTTGTAAAGCTTCACTGCAGGTAGAACTGCAGTCGCAGTCTCGAACTTCATGAGTAGCCCCTGTTGTATGTAAAGTTTTATGTTATATGTTGTAGTAAAATTTTATTTCACTGACTACAGTGACATTCTCAATCAGCACAAGGTAATAGACGTGAGTTCCAGCTCATTTTTCCCCTGCTTTCTTTGCTAATTTAAATTGCAGAGGCGTTTTTTGCCTTGTGTGGGCGGATGGCATAGGTGGAGGGGCTGAGGCCTTGCTTATTCTTTATAACACGAGCTGCTACAGAGTAGTAGCACAGCAGTACATTTCTGTGAGCAGTTCAGCATTAGCCAAGCGCCAGCTTGATTGTGTGATTGTGAACTGTCTGTCATTAGGTTTTTTGTTGCAGCCTAGTGATTGTTGGGTGAAGGGCCAGGGGAACTGTGTGCAGGGCTTTGTAGTGGACAGAGATAAGTGACTGGATGTGTTTAATATGACAGTCCCTTTTTTATTATTTTCCATTTCATAATAGTTTGTGTAACTTAAAGTTTACGCCTTTACAGGAAAAAAATTAGCTTATGCAAACAATTCTGAGATACTTATTCTGTAGAGAACTTGAACTATCCAGTTTTGGTCAGTGTGGCCTGATTTTTTTGATAACCAATTTAACTTTATTGCTTTTCTTTTTCAGAAAATTCTTCCAGGAGGAAATACATCATTTGATGTAGTTTTTCTTGCAAGAGTTGTAGGAAATGTAGAAAATACTTTATTTATTAACACATCTAATCATGGGGTATTTACTTACCAGGTAAGAATCAGATTAAAGCTTTTACTCATTTTATAAATTATAGTGGTCATCATCATCATCAATTTGTAGGACCCCTTTTAAGAACTCACTTTTGAAATGGGATAATAGAAAATGCAAAGGTTTAAGCTCAGAGCATTTGTCTCCTTACTGTGAGTATCTCTATTCTAATGAGATGTTAACAAATGACTTAAACCTATAGCCGAAGTGCTAATGTAATGTAAGGTTGGTTGACAAAAGAGTAGCAAACAGTACAATAACAATTCTTAGTTGTTACACACTTATGAAGCACACCTGATAACAGTTTTAAAGTTAAAGCATTTACCTGCTTTTCTTTAGAAATATTGTATTAAGTTTTTAATAATATTTAATATAGAATCTTTGAAGTACTAAAGTTGTTATAGGACTCATAGTAAACCAGCTTTTCTGTATGTCAGCCATTATTCTATGTATGAATCATGATTTTTATGTATCAAGGCTATCAACATAAAGAAGAATAATTGCTTGTATTTGTCTGGTATTGTATTATACATGTACTTCTGCCTACATTATAGATTCTGTTGTTCTCTTTTTTTTAGATAATGAATTTTAGAAAGGTTAAATAATTGCCCAAATTCTGCTACTAGTGTTATTCAGCAAAAACTAAACCCATGTCTTTCTAACTACAGCTAACTCTAATCTTAACCACTGAGCTGTGCTCTCCATGGAACACAAGTGTTTCAATCATCAGCTAGCTAATACTTCAGTCTGTGCTTTTTTTTGAACATTTTCTCTCCAGTGCCCAGAACACTTCATCTATTTTGAAAATAATATCAATAAATATCTCATTTTCATAAGATCTCGTGTTCTGCATTTAGCAGATTTCAATAGACTTTTGATGCTTGATCCAGCAATTGTGAAGTGCTGTATAGATGACAGCCATTCAGCAATACTGTCAACTAAATGAAAAGAATACCTTAAGAATGAAGATCATGGCCCTATGAACAGATCCCCCAGCAAACCCAGGTGATCCAGATGGACCATCTGAAGGTCATGATCAGGTGTTCTGAAGGTCATCCCCACTGACCAACTGTTTTCTGTCTTTCCTTCCTCACATCTAGTCTTTCTTTGAGTCTTCCTCCTAAATGTGTCTCAAGTCTCACCTCCCCCCAAAGGCTTTGTTCAAAGTTACCACTGCTCTCTTGCAAGCCATGTCACCAGATAGACATCGCTGGATTAGACAATAGCTGTCTAGCTGCCTTCCACTCTTCCCCAGCCTCTCCCACAATCTGTGATTCACTCTGTAGCCAGAGGGATTTTTTATTAAAATCTTTTTGCTGGGCATGGTATGCATGCCTGTAATCCCAGTACTCAGGAGGCTAAGGCAGAAGGATCACTGCAAGTTTGAAGCGAGCCTGGGCTACAAAGTGAGTTCAAGGCGAGCCGGAACTGCATAGTGAGACCCTATCTAAAAAAGACCAAAAAAAAAAAAAAAAAAAACCCAGAGGTTGGGTAACCAATATCACACAGACAATAAAATCTTTTTATATAGTCTAACCTCAGTACTAGAATATGACTTTCATAAGGTTAGGCATATTATCTATCTTGTTCACTACTGCATGTGTTTGTCCTAACATCATATATATTCCATAAATAATTGTCATTTGAATAACTGACTCACCCTGTTTATTCAACCTAGGACGTTTGAGTGTAGGGGGAATAACCTTGATATTTGAAGATTGTCAGAGCCATGAATCCATCTTCTGACATTTGGAGTGGAGAAATTTTTTGATTCCCTATTTTCTTTCTGTGTTCCACGATTTTATGAAGGGCCACTGTCATTTCAGTTTCTAATATGTTACAGAAATCATTCCAAATGTACCTATATAGATTAAATTAAATATGTATCAAAATCAAGACTTTTAGATAGAGATTGTTAGTGTTTTACATTTAAATTAGATTCACTGGTCTTTAAATCTGCAGAGTTACAAGTATAAAAACAAATTATAAAAACAACTCAAATGACATTTTTTCCTTCTCTGAATCAGGTATTTGGTGTTGGAGTTCCAAATCCGTACCGACTGAGGCCATTCCTTGGGGCCAGAGTCCCGGTGAATAGCAGCTTCTCCCCTATAATAAACATCCACAACCCTCACAGCGAGCCTTTGCAGGTGAGTTTATGAGGTGGTTGTGCCTAAGCCTTCCTTTGGTGGGAATTAATGCTTAGCATGAAATCTCAGTTTGTGAGTTTCCAAGACTGTTTAAAATAATGGAGCTTTACAGATGAGTCAGTAGAGGTATTACTTTTAATACAGTTTGTTGCTGTCTGGATTTGAAGTTTTGGGTACCATTTCTGAGTGATGATTTCTCTGCTGTTACAATTTAGACAGCTCTACATTTGAGAAGCATTTTCAGCTATATGAGCTTTTTTTTTCTGGGCTGTTTCTCGCTTAATATGAACTTTTTAAAAAATAGCTTATTTTATTTCTGGTAATAATAAATTTTTTGGTGATGGCAACCTGGTTATTAGAATCCAGGGAAGTAGTGAGAGAGAACCATGATTGAAAGCAAATTATAAAATCAAATTCTTTGTCTTAGCCAACCTTTGGAAATCTTTCCTCACAAATTCCCTGGCTCTTCTGCAGCGGGAGTGACGAGTGTTTCTCCTTCAGAGCTGTCCAAAAATCCCCACTCCACATCCCAGTGGTGTCCAGCTCTCTGATATGTGCAGCCACTGTAGCTCCAAGTTGTGTTGCCTGTTCGAAGGACGTGCAAATACCCTTCCAGAACATTTGTGCTACATCAATCCCTAGGCCCTAGAATTCTTTAGGATTATATTGCAGGTCCTAATAGTAGCTTGAAGGTGGAAGGTGGAGGAAAAATAATACATTGCATAGTTAAGTACAAGGCTTTGGCCATGCAAATGGCTTTTGTCCTCCAAGAATCTCCTGGTAGAAATGTTCATAGACAATGAAAAAGAAAATGAGGAAGAAAAAGAGAAGATTTTCAAAGGCTAAATAGTGAGATATTTAGGCAAAACAATACTAGCCCAAAAGAAAGGAAATCAGATGTCTACTTCAGGACTTACATTACGTGCCCATAGCAGTTTTATCTCTAATGACTAACATGAGAAACACCTGTGTCATCCATTAATATCTAAGTGCATAAAACACTGCACCGTGGTTCACTGCCTTCTCTCATGCTGCCTGTGTGCTCATTGAGCACCTACCTGATTCCTCTTTTATGAAGAGGCAGCAAGGAGATGCCAGCCCCTGCAGTGGCCAATGAAAAGCCCGAGGAAAGACTTAAAACTAAGATGAGTGATCATTTTAATTGGAAGGTGGTAAGACTGGATGGTTCTGTGGTGATGTTTAGGGTGAAGTCACACATCACCTGATAAACTAATGAAAGCCTATGGTGAACGACAGGATTTGTCAGTGTGGCAGATCAGATTCTGACTGGACAGGCAGCCATTCAATGAAATGGGCACACTTGCACAAATAGAGCGGAGGGTGAAGACATAGTTAATGTGTTCTAGCTGCAGACAGGAAGAGGGTTACAGGCTCAAGCGGAGAGCCTGCATCTTTTCTCCAGAACTCTGCTCTTACGGAGGAGCACGTTCTCAATTACAAAACTGCACCTTGGTTCCAGCTGATGCTGACAGCCATGGTACAGATTTCTGCATTCATTCCCTCCCCTTTCCCGTTCCTCTCCAGCAGCTATACTGCTGTGGGTATTGCTTTTTTTTTTTTTTTTTAACTAAATGACCAAGGGTGTTTTAATTGATACCAAACAGAGATGAAATGGTGGAAAATACTGGTTCTGTGAAAGTCTTTTCTCCTTAGTAGCATTCTCATTGAACCTTTATATTTCCATTAAGTTGTTTTGCTGTCACTGTCTTAACAAAACAATATAAAAAATTATTGTACAACTTAGTTGGAGAATTTTAATGTTTTTCATTGATCATTGTGAAACAAAGGACAATTTCATAACTTTTTTGTACATAGCCGTTATATGTAGAGGAATCTGTCTTTAAATAGCAATAAATTACTTGAAGAAGCAGCAGCATCCTAAGCAGATTTCCCTTGAGATATCTTATTTAAATAAATTTCTCATTTAAAATGAAAAAAGCAAACAGAAAATCCTGTTAATCAGCCCTAAAATAGAAAAGTTAATTTTAATACGTATTTAAATCATATAACAACCTGATGGATCGCAGAACAACTGTACTGAATTAAGGAGGCCAGACAAAAGAGTGCCTACTGTTTATTTCCTTCATGTAAAACTTTAGAAAATTCAAATTCACCAAGTGTGATGGCACATACCTGAAATACCAACACTTGGGAGGCCGAGGCAGAAGGATCACTACAAGTTCAAGGGCAACTTGGGCTACATAGTGATTTCAAGGCCAGCCTGAACTGTCTCAAAAAAAAAAAAAAGAAAACTCAACTACAGTGACAGCAGAATCACTGGTTGCCTGGAGATAAGGGAGGACAGAAGGATGAATGGATTACAAAAGGCCTGGGGAAAATTTGGAGGTAACAGGTATATTTAGTATCTTAGTTGTAGTGATAGCTTCATGCCTACATACCTGTGTTGGAATTCCTGGGGTTGTACATTTTAAAATATGTGTTATTGATCATACATGAGTGATAACCTCAGTAAAGCCATTTTATAAGAACCTTAAGGATAACCACAGAGCTCTTGGTACCTGTGGTTTTACCGCCAGTAGAAACCAGATACTTTCATGTTTTGTGTTTTGCTTTAGTTGACACATAGTAATCATACGTATTTATGAGGTACAGTGTAATATTTCAAACAGTGTATAATCAGTTCAGGCCAATTGGCAATAGTATTTATCTCTTCACAGTTTCACAGTTGTGGCAATTACTGGATCATATGCTAGATCTTATCATGTATGTGTGTAAATAAAGAATCACTTGTATTACTATAAAAATACAAAATTAGAGGAGCCCCAAGTTCCTGCACAGGCAGGGGTATGGCCCCCTTCCCACCTCCCCACCCATGTTACTTTTGCTCCACCTTTTGAAACTTTGGAGAAGCGAGAGCCCCAGGCAGGAGCACAGCCAGCCTGGGGGGCCCCATTCCCATATGGGAGGCACTCACGTGTTGGAGGCCCTGGGCTGCTCACCTTGCAGGCTGTAGCGTGCCTGCATGCCGAACAGCAACAGCATGCCTGTGCCTGTGCGGTCATCCTCGTGGAAGCCACCACACAGCATGTACTCTACCTGCTGCAGGTCTCATGTAGTTCAGGCTGGCCTGATGTGGAGAGTGGCTAAAACTGGAGATCAATCACAAAACTGGAGATCAATCACAGGTGTGAAGCATACCATGAAAACAAGTTGTTCCAGCTCCAAGAATGGCAGGGCTCAGATGAAAAACGTACTGAGCACTCAGCCGTGCAGCCAGCTTCAGGAGCCTCAGTGAGCTAGAACCGAGACCCTTACTGGCACAGGAACAGCACTGAACCCCACACAGCTTCAGGAAACTACATGAGCTACACTCCACACCCTATTCCATTCCCAAGTTGGGGAAGCCACGCTGAGCCCCAGGCAGCTTTGGTGATCTGCCCCCCTCCCCCCTGCACGCCCTTCCACTGTTGCGGGAGTGACACTGAGTCCTGGAAAGATTGGGATCCTTGGTGAGCCATGCCCTGCCCCCCCAACTGTCATGGGAGCAATGCTGAACCCCAGACATCTGAGGCCTTGGTTACCCGTGCCCCACACCTGTACCGTTGGGAACTACACTGAGCTCCAGTGAATTCCAGGAGCCTTGGTGAAGCATCCCCTACCTGCCACCATTGTGGGAATGACACTAAGTCCCAGGGAAGTTCAGGAGCCTTGGTGAGCTGCACCCTGCCCTCTTACCATCGCAGGAGCACTGCTGAACCCCAGACAGCCTTGAGAGCTGCAGTGAACTGCCTCCCAACATTCTGCCATTGCAGGAGTGCCACTGAGCCCTGGAGAACTTCAGGAACTTAAAAAAATGTCAAAACGAAGGAACAAAATGCAATCTCAGACCTCCAGCCCACCCAGAACAAGTCTGGGAAACGTTGACACAGAAGGCTGTGGGAGTCAAACATCTGAAATTTCACAAATGGTAGCAACTGAAGTAAAGAAACAACTCCATCAGGCCATAGAAGAAATCAGATCAGAAATACTCTCTCAAGTAAAAAAGAAAATGACAATAATGAGAGAATTGCTCAACACATCTAAAGAAGACACAGATAAAAAAAATAGAGGAGCATAGAAAAATGATGGAAACATTAAATGCACACTACAGGAAAGAATTAGAATGCAGGAAACATTCAAACAGATATCCAGAAAATTAAAAATTCCATTGAAAGTGGTCAAAACCTCTTGAACAAAACTGAAGACAGACTTTCAGACTTTGAAGACAGCATTGCAGCTAGTGATTGTGAAAGGCAAGATCTCATAAAAATAACAAGGAATCAGGAAATAATTCAGAAACTACAAGATAGTGCAAAGAACAACAATATAAGACTGGTAAGTGTCAATAAAACAGCAGGAGTCAACACAAATGACATATAAAGACTATTTGTAGAAGTAGTAGCAGAAAATTTCCCAAGCATGGGAGAATCTGACATACAGAGAAGTGAGGCATATAGAACTCTAATTAGCCATAACCAAACTAAATCTACACCCAGACACATAATAATCAAGATCCCAAAAATTGAACAAAAGAGCAGGATATTAAAAGCTGTGAGAGGAAAGAAACAGATCACCTGTGAAGGAAAGCCCATCAAAATCACGGCAGATTTCTCAACACAAACCATAAAGTCAAGAAGAGCTTGGAGTGAAGTATTTCAGGTCCTGAAAGAAAATTAACTTCCAACCCAGATTGATGTACCTTGCAAAACTATCTTTCAAAATTAATGGAGAAATAAGATACTTCCATGACAAAGAACAACTGATGAAATTCATGACCACTAACCCAGCCTTACAAAGAGTACTGCAAGATACTCTGGAGAGATAAAAATGACCACAGCTTCAAGAACAATAGAAGAGAATCACCAATCAGAACAAACAATTAAATGGGGAAAGTAAGGAATCAACAGGAAAATAACATGATAAAGATAAGTCAATACGTATCAGTTATAACCGTCAATGAAAATGGCCTCAGTTTACCGATCGAAAGAAGCAGACTGGCAGAGTGGATCAAGAAACAAAATCCAACAATGTGCTGTATACAGGAAACACATTTAACTCAAAAGGAAATCCATAGAATGAAATTGCAAGGGATGGAAAACAATACTCCATGTGACAGGAACCCAGGAAAAAGAACTGGTAGCTGTTCTGTTTGTAGACTATGTAAACTTCAAGAACAATCAAGAAATAAAGAACTTCACTACATACTTGTTATAGTTGATACACTGTGTCAATTTGAGGAGTCTAGAGGTTTGGCTAAGTGACTCAGCAGTTCTGCATCTTAGAGTGAAAAGGACATGCCCTTACCCCTCTGAGATGTTGTTCATAGTGTCAATTTGAGAAGTTTAGAAGGTTAACTGTGCAATTCAGCATGGAGCCAAGGTGCTTACTTTGTATTCATCCTGAGCCTGTGCAAGAGAAGGGCATGGAGATTATGTGAGTGCTGCACGCCCCCTGGGTGGGGATAGCCTGCTTATCATATAAGGGAGGGAAAGATGCTTGCTTGCTCTTCTCTGCCACCCCTCCCTTGTGCTTTTGTTGCTTTGCTGTTCCTGGCGCCATAAACTGTTGCCCTCTGCCATGTGCCACTCTGCCTTGGAGCCAGCTGAGTATGGACTGAAACCTCCACAAACTATAAGCTAAATAAACCTTTCCTTCCTTCATTTCAGGTGTTGGGTATTTTTTCTCAGCAACAAGAGAAAAGTAACTAAGACAGAATTTGGTACCAGGAGTGGGGTCGTTGCTGTGACTATACCTGACCATGTGGTTCAAGAGCCTTTGGGAATGACTTGTGGGAAGTGTTTGGAAAGGTTCAGCGATGTCATCTGAAACAGTAGAGCTGGAATACCTTCAGCTCTTCTCTATGGGAGATTCTGGTCAGAGCTTAGAAGACCAGAAGGTGGTAGAAATCCTGGCAGTAAAGACCAGGCTAAGGAGGTTTCTTCTGGGAAGAAGGACTACACTGGGGGCTGGGTGTATGTTATGGCTTGGCAGAAAGTTTGTCTGCATTTTGCTTGTGTCCAGAGATTTTGTCTAAGGCTGAGATTAAGGATGGTAGACTAATTAATCTGGCAGAAGAAATTTCAAGGCAGTTGAACATTGAGGGAGTGGCATGGCTATTGTTGGGGGCTTTTAGCCAAATTTATATTGAGAATCAAGAGCAAAGAGCCCAGCAGGATGATTTAAAATGTTGTGAGCTTGGCCAGAAAGGAAGCTCCTGTGAAGCTGTGGATTGCAAAGATAGAGCTGAGGAGATCTTCATTGCTGAGAAGGACCAGAATACAAAAGATGGCCTGAGGGCATCACAAGAAGCAGCAAGTCTCCACCCCTTGCAGCCTCAAAACTGCAAAGGTGGAAATACTTTGCTTTGAGAAGAAAGCCACAGAGCACCGTGTTCCAGAATGGCAGTCCCGGCTGCCCCAGGTTCCAGAATGGTGGTGGCATGGAGAATTTGCTCCTCAGAATTCAGAGTGCCCAGCGATCCAGGCATTCAACCCCTATGGCCAAGAGAAGGGAAGGCTTGGCTACTGCTCCAGGTGGCAGCAGACTTTGGCATCATCCACATGGCACTGGTTTTAGGTGCATACAGAATGCAAGAGTTCTCAGGTTAAGGAGGCTTCCACCCATATTTCAGAAGGCCTGGGAGGCCAGCCAGTGTTCCCCTGAGAGGGCAATGTGTGAAGCTGTGTGAAGCAAAAGTTACAAAAGGAGACCTCAAAAGTCTGGAATGTCTGAGGAATGCTGCGAGGAGGGCGCAAAGTGGGCCCAAGAGGAAAGCCATGGGAGCCGTAACCACTGGACGTGCCATAGGGGTGGAGTCAAAAAAGCCCTTTGGAGCTCGCAATGTGCCACAGATTGTTTCAGATGCTGGACATGGAACTACAGGACATAATGTTATCCCTGCTGGATTTTCAACTTGCTTTGGTCCCAATGCTCTGTATCCCCTAGTTTGTACCTTTTGGAATGGGAAGGTTTATTTTATGCCATTGAATGTTGGAAGTGTTCAACTTTTCATTTGTACAAGGGCTCACAGCTAAGAGTTTGCTATACATCTCGGAGGAGACTTGGGACTTGGACTTTTCAGCACTGCTGAAACTGTTAAGACTTTGGCAACTCAAGCAGATGGACTAAATGCCTTTTGCATAGAGGGATGTGCGTGAGTCTTTGGGGGGGGCGAAACTCGAGGCTTTTATAAGTAAATGGATGCAACTAGAGAGTATACTTATAAGTGAAATAAATCAGACCCACATGTGTAAACATTCTTCCTAGTGTAAGAACCTGAAAGAGTAAATAAAACCCAAAAGTTACATTAGATATTGTGAAAGGGAAAGAATTCCCTCAAAGGGAATGAACAACTGGTTTGAGGGAATGGAGAAAAGAAAGAAGGGAAAGAAATATATATGGATATACAAGGATAACTGGAATCATTACACTGCTGATGTCTGTTGGTTTATTGAAAGGAACAGTTAGTGCTTAATTTTTTTTTACCAACTTTGCATGCTTATATCTGGTAATCTGAACAACTAATTTGAAGGTAACAATATGCAATATAACAACTATTGTTGAATTCCTACCATGTTGCTTAGTGAAACTGTATCATTTCTATTTTTTAGTTATTTTTATTGTCTTTGATCAATTTTGCATTCTTATATTGAGTAATCTGAGCAACTTTGTTGAAGATAACAATACGTAATATAAGAACCATTGTTTATTTCTCTCATCTTGTTTTGAAATTGTCTTTTTTATTGTTTTTGTTTTATCTGTTATTTTGCTTTCTTTTCTCTTTAAAATGTAAAAAGAACAGTGAAAGAGAAAAAAGTATTTTAAAACGTGATAATTTCCATAAGTTATTATTTAAAAAAAGAAAAACTTTCCTATTGCTCACTAAAATCTAGTCTCTAAAACAACTACACTGTTTCTAAGTTTAATTTTCAAATTTGCCTTGTTTCAGTTAAAAATACAGTGGTATCTCAGTTCATGAATGCTTTTGTTTGCAAGCTCTGCATTGAGTGACAAACTGGACCTCAGCCATCTTTCCCACACAAACATGGCTATATTTTTCAAAATCGTAGAATAAATTAAGTTCATGATCCGAGGTACCACTGCACCATCCTTGCTTACACATGAGACACTGAACTTAGTGATATGATATACTTATCTTACATTTATATCTATAGGTGTTTGAATTTTTCTTAAAATTAGGATGAACTTATTTCCATGTAACAGCAAGTCCCTTGCATTGAGAATATGATTCAGAGCCTCACCTTGCTATGTTCTTCCGTCGTAGGTTGTAGAAATGTACTCCAGTGGAGGAGACCTCCACCTAGAACTCCCAACAGGCCAGCAGGGAGGTACCAGGAAATTGTGGGTGAGTAGAAACAGTTTTCTCTGGTGTGCTCTCAGGGAACCAATCATTTTCTTAAATACAATAGAAAAAATTTTAACTCCTTTTTGCCTGAGAAAAAACATGGGTAAAAAAATATAGTTAAATGTATACCAAATATATTTGAAAAATAGATAAGCAAGTAAGGGAAAAGTAGTTGTAATTCTTAGAAAAAGCAGTGAACAAAATTAGTGGGCACTGTAGCCTAGTGTGTGGGAAGGAAGCAGCGTGCAGCTGTTCTCTCAGAATTATATGGGGAAAGTTGCTTCTAAATCTGGTCATGTATGATGTGCCGACATTTGAAAACAAATGTGGAAAGGACTGATATTTGAAGTTAGAGAATTTAACTTTCAGACTCGTTGTTGACAGAGATACAGCTTTGTACATTTGTGGAAAATCTTGTCAAACCTTTGTAATAACTTAGATTTTTAATTCTTAGGTGCTCTACATATACCTTCAATATTGTTGAATATTCAGTAACAATTTTTTCAATACTTTGAGAATCACTTTCTTGGAGAATACTAGCAAATATTAACCAAATTAATTAATATGCAAGAACTACCTTGTTAAAGGTTCCTGCCTTATGAGACTTCTTGTTCTCATCATTGTCTACCATGCACTAATCCTGAAGGGAAAAACCAGTTGAGGTAAACAACCTCGTACCAAGGTCACTGAAATCACTACTTATCTCTAACTGGAGATATGTTGACTTTTCCACTCTGAAGTTCTGAAGATCAGAGTTTCTTTATTAATTGCTCTCTTTTTCTCTCTCTGTCTCTCTCTCTGTCTCTCTCTCTGTCTCTCTCACACACACACAAACACACACACACACACACACGCACAGCCTCTTGATTGTCTTCTGATCTGTCCAAAGAAGGGATGAGAAATGACATTTTGGGCTTGATGACTTCAACATTTTGAAACAGATTTGTAGCTGAGACTGAAAGGTCAGAAGTTCAAGCCCAACCTGGACAACAGACCAGGGACTCAAAGAGACCCTGTCTGAAAATAAAAAGGGCTGCCAGATGTGGTGCACACCTGTAATCCTAGCACTGAGGTAGACCTGCATGTATAGGCATTGAGGTAGGATGATCACCATGAGTTAGAGGCCAGACTGGACTACATAGCAAGACCCTGTCTCAAAAAAAAAAAAAAATTAATTCGAAATAAAAATTAAAAGGGCTGGGGATGAACTCAGTACTAAAATTACGTGCAGAGAAATTCCTGTGGTTTGCAGGAATCCATATCGTTCTGAAACTAGGAAAGCATTACATACACACTTCCTTTTTAAAATTTTCAATTAATCTTCCTTCTAGTGTGTGTGTGTGTGTGTGTGTGTGTGTGTGTGTGTGTGTTTCTCATTACAAGACTAAAAATTGATGCTGTTTTTGTACCAAAAATATTACTACATGCAGTTGGTAAACTAGATTTGCTTGGGAAGTTTTGTTAGGCTTTTTTTTTTTTTCGTCTTTTTGTTCAAGCTGGCTTTGAGCTCAATTTGAAGCCCATTCTGGTCTCAAACTTGCAACAACCCTCCTGCAATCCTCCTGCATGAGATTATAGTTATGCACATCCATACCCAGCTTGTTAGGCTTTAAATGAAAGCTAAGTCTCAGCCCTCTTGGTTACCATTTATGGAAATTCCTGTGCACTTCTGATGGTGACATTTCTGTCAGGTAGAGAATTTCAGGAAAAATGACCTACCCAAGCATCCCTAACTAATTAAAAAATAACTGGTTTTATAAATTAGTCTTGCCTTTTAGTGGTGATTTTTTTTTTTGCAGCCATTCTTTTTTTTTTGAGACAGACTCTTGCTTTGTAGTCCAAGCTGGTCTTGAACTCACTCGGTAGCTGGCTTTGAACGTTCAGCTCTCCTCCAGCCTCAGCCTCCCAATTGTTGGAATTACATGGATGGTGTGCACTACCATGCCAAGCATGTTTTCAAATCATTTGACTTTTGCTTGCATCACATAGCATATTCCATCAGTTTCTAAGAAGCACATCTTTTCATATTTTAATATTTTCCAAAATTGGAACATGTATTATAATCTGTGAGACATATTTAATTGGCGGTGTATTTTTAATAGGTGTGTAAAATAATCCATCTTTCAGTCGATGTCATTTAATTTAATAAAAAAGGGTAGTTTTGCAACATTGCAAATGCTTTGCTACATTATGGTTTGTTCACTTCTCAGGAAATTCCTCCATATGAAACCAAAGGGGTGATGAGAGCCAGCTTTTCATCTAGAGAAGCAGATAATCACACAGCCTTTATAAGAATAAAGACTAATGCATCAGACAGCACAGAGTTTATCATTCTTCCTGTTGAAGTTGAAGTCACAACAGGTTAGTGGGAGACAGAAAATATTACAAGTTTTGTTTTGTGTACATCTTACTCTGACAAAGTGAAAGATAATTGTTTACTTTTCTTTTTTTCCAAGCCCCGGGTATTTACTCCTCAACTGAAATGTTAGATTTTGGTACACTACGAACACAAGGTAAAAAAATAAATAAATATAAGTCTATAAGTCTTTTAAAAATTTTTTTTTTGGAAAGGGGTTCAGTGCTGAATGACTCTACTGTGCTTCACAATTCAGCTTTGAAAGTTATTGTTCAGTAGGTTTGGTGATTGATCTTAGAGAAATCACAGTCTTCACAGATGAAGACCCTATCACCTGGAATGGTAGCATTGTTTACCAGGTGAGGAAATAAGGTCAGGGCAAGAAGTAAGTCTTCTGAATGAAAGAACATGGCGGAAAGTAGTTCCCCCCCCCAAAAAAAGAAAGTATTTCTCTACTGTCTTAATCCAGTTCCTCATCCATTCAGTTATGCTGAATATTTTCTCCTAATAGTTAAGAAAGTGAAGAGATTTACTTCTAGATTTTTGTATAGATAGAAACTGTTGAATTGCATTATAATGATATAGTATTAAAAATTTATCCCAGATGGTCAAGGAAAGAATTTAAATTCTAAAATTAAAAACCCAAGTGAAGATTTTTATTAAGGAAAGAAAGAAAGAGTACTGTACTTGTAATTTGAGATTTACTTGAGGCATATGTAGTTAGCATTTAGCATTGATGACTACATTTTTAAAAATTATATTTGCTTTTAGTTTGATAATTTCACATTATATATTATTAATTTTATTTTGCTGTGATGTCAATGATTAGTAATGTCTGAGCTCACTAAATTATGTTCTGATTTTTTTTTATTTTTTTTTTAGTCTTTGCTTAAGAGGAGGTAGTTCTTAAAATACACACTGTCCTTAGGAATTTAACTCATTCCTACTTAATGTTTCTTTCATGAATGTGATTGTCATTATACTTATTTGTTAAATTTCACAATCTAGAGTAGCTTCAATTTGAAATCTAATAGGATAAAGATTCTAACTTGCTATGAAGCACCCCTTTTTGAGAAATGTTTTTCTCCATTTTAACAGATCTACCAAAAGTTTTAAATCTTCATTTATTAAATTCAGGAACAAAAGATGTACCAATAACAGTAAGTTTTTACTTATTTCCTTCCTAATTTATATAGTCTTTGTTTTAAAACTTATGACAGAGTCAAAAATAGTTAAGCCCTGACTCTGAAGAAATGTTTCTTGTGGTGAGCTGGCCACTCTTTGGTTCTAATGATGTGAGAAACATGGTCCACCTCTCACCATCCAGGTTGTAAGGGTCAGAGGAAAAATAGTCATCTCCCTGCCAAGTGTGAGCCAAACTCAGGGTCACATTCAAGGAGAACCAGACAAGAGACCCATAGATGGGCTCAAGCCTAGCATCTCTGTGCCATTGGGAAAAAATGAACACAGATTATGAGGATTCCGTTGTGTTTGATTTTCAGGCTTAAGATACGGGAAACTAAAAAAGGAGAGAGGAGACCAACTATTTAAGTATTTTGTTTTGCTTTTTGTTTGTTTTGGCTTCCTTCAGAAATGGGTTTTAATTGATGCAGGTTTATCTTTAATGATAATGAGCAAACAATTTAGTCCATTCATATACAACACTATTTGTAATTGAATATTTGTTTACTACTTAGTTCAATGTATGTTATGGCAGAAATAAAACAGAATATAAAATTTTCCTCTGAGGGATTACTTAAATTTGAAGCCTGCCTAGGCAACAAAGTGAGTTTAAGGCCAGGCTGAACTGCATAGTGAGACCCCATCTCAAAAAGATCAGAAAAAAAATTTCTAGAATGGAAAATCTTAGTGTGTTTCATGTGCAGAAGAACTTTTTTCTCAACTGTTCTAAGCTCTTCCTATTAACAGACTATATTTGAACAAAAATCATTAGTTATTTCTAGTGTAGTACAAAAAGTGGTGTGGTTGTTAATGAAGAACCTCCCCCTGCAGGAGTTACACAAGTAGGAATGACCAAGGTTCCACTGATGCTATTTCTTAGCAGTAAAGCAAGTGAAGGAATTTGGAATCATGTCTGTAAAGGCCCTCAGGAAACTTCAAAGTTTTATGAGATCATCTTTCTAATAAATGGTGACTTCAAGATAAAAGTGGCCAGTTGGAAAATGTGGCAAAATTAATTGAACCACAAAATTTTGTAGATAGGTGGGATCTGAGAAAATACCAAAGCAAGATCAGATATGATGGTGTACCTATAATCCCAGCACTCAAGAGGCTGAGGCAGGGTGATCACCGTGAGTTTGAGGCCAGCCTGGGCTACATAAGCAAGTTCAAGGCCAGCCTGCACTACATAGCAAGACCCTATCTCAAAAAAAGAAAATACACCCCCATCCCCATTTTTTTCACCAGATGAGGAAAATGAGCTTGAAAAATGGGCAGTTTACTCAGGCTTACACTTTTGTCACTGCTATATTGTCACATATGTTCTGTGTGCCTCCTTCTCTTTCTTGAAAGTATTGCTGTGATAAACTAGCTAGAAGTTTACCTTACAGGTTAGACTGCTTTGTTCTGTATTCTCCTTCTCTGTCTCTGTCTCTTGTTTTTGCATAGACACACACACACACACACACACACACACACACAGCTAAGAGACTCTAGGCCAGCCACTAAGGCCAAGCACAGGCAATTTCACACACACACACACACACACACACACACACACACACTGCTAAGAGACTCTAGGCCAGCCACTAAGGCCAAGCACAGGCAATTTCAGAACCATGGGACCTTCTTTCCAGGCCCTCAAAAGCTTGCTAACAGCTGAGGACCAACCGCAGTGCAAGGGAGGGAGCTGCGGTGGCAGTCATGGTAACATGACCAGTCTTTCTTCACACTCTGCTGTATCCTTATGGTGCCTTCAGGGGGCTGCCTTTTCATGTTCAGTTTAAGCATATTCCTCTGGGAGAACCTAGTGACTTTTTGGACCTAACTCTTCCCTGCTAACAGGCACGCCTGATGGATGTCACAGAAAAGAGCAGTGTTCCTTCCAATAAGAAATGATAGACTTCAGCAGCACATTAGTCCCTGCGCCCCCTAGAATGCAACAAATACCCCGGGAAGGTTTTGCAACTGAGATTAAGATTCAAAGTAAATTATAAAGGAAGCTGCAACCCTAGCCCTAAAGAAGATTTTTTTTTTTTAAATCAAGATTTGTGTGCCACACCATGATAATGCAAATACATGTTTCTGCAATAGGAAATCAGGTCGCTTGGCCTTGAACCAAGTGAGGAAATCTGGTTTCTAGTTCTGCCTCTTGGTGCCTAAGTATTGAAACATCACTGGATAGCATGAAGTTTGCTTCATAAGTAAAACAGGAAATGTGGCTAGGATCTTTAATATCCCTTCCAATTAAAATGATTTGTATCAGCGAGGATAGCTAAAGTAACTATACCTTTAAATATCTTTTTTAAAAGCATGCTCTAAAAATGTAAGCTTTCACTACTTTTTTATATTTTTGCTTCAATTATTTGAGCAGAAAGATTTGATTTTCTGAGCCTAAAGCATTCCAACCTCTTCTAGTTAAATATCCCTGTAGTCTGCCTCGCTGCCCCTTCGTCCCCAGCTCAGCCAGGCCCAGAGGGAGAGCGCTCCAAGAACCAGAATCTGCAGAACTGCTTCGCGTATACTGGGGCACTGGCCCCCAGGGTCATGCTTAGTGCACCTTCGGAGTCTGTTGTTAAAGTTAGTGCTGTACGTTTCTTTAAGAGGGGCCAGTCATAGTCATCTTCTGTGATACGCAAATGAGACCTTCTCTGATTCACCTTCTCTGATACATAAATGAGACGTTCACTTGGGAAATAAGTACCTTTCTGAATGTTTTATGTATTCATACCCAGTGTGAAAGTTTAAATTTGCATACTTCCTCATCTGTCATATGTTTCTCCTCTGATCATTTTATTTCCCAAAAGTATTCTAATGAATTTAATTTGAAGTTTTACTGGCCTGTTCCATTTAAAGGGACCCCAGAAGGTAAACTGAGAATTTTCATTCTGCTTTACTTTTCTAGTATACTTTCTAGTGTAAAGCAGCTAATCCATTAGAACAAAATAATGCTGCACATACACATATTTTTTCTTTGCAGAGTGTTCGACCTACACCACAAAATGATGCTATAACAGTACACTTTAAACCAATCACATTAAAAGCTTCTGAAAGTAAATACACCAAGGTTGCAAGCATTAGTTTCGATGGTAAGTATTTGATTTTTTTGTCTCTAAATGAATAGTGTTACTTTGATAAACTAGAAAACATCTGTGATGATATGTTCATATAGAAATCCAGATGACTGTACAGTCAGATTTTATATTACTATCTACTAGTTCTGCCTCTTGGTGCCTAAGTATTGAAACATCACTACATAGCATGAAGTTTGCTTCATCAATAAAACAGGAAATGTGGCTAGGATCTTTAATATCCCTTTTTCCCATAAGCTGTCATGGACGCTTGATTGAGTCACGGAAGAAAATGCCATAACTTTATAAAGCTAAATCGGTATGAGCAATAGATTAACATTAGCAAATACATTGGCATTGGACTATGTCTGTAACCTGGGCTATATCTAATTATACTTTGCCTTAATTGGGCAGTCATTAATTTTTTGTAATTAAATGATAATGTATTTAAATTTCAGAAGCATGTTTAAATATGAGAGCAAAAGTGAAGTATTCTTTGTAACATTTTTATATATTGGCTTTTGTAAGCAAGGCAGACAGCCCTGCATAACTAAAATAATAGCTTTATGATAGAATTGTCACATTATTTCAAACAGGTATAATGTGTATTTTGTCATTTGAAATGTTAACCTGGACTTTGACATTTTCACAGCTTGCTTTTATTCAGTTTTGCCTAATTTAATAGGTATTTATAGCATTTACTGTCACAAAAATTTTAAATTGTGACATAATGACTCTGTATATGTGATTAAATTTATAAAGAATACACTCTGCAGAGGGCCGTGCACATAAGGAGCCCTGAATCAGAAACTCTGGCTTTCTGGTGAAGCCCCTCTGCTGGAGCCCGCACGTGCAGCCCAGCCCACCCGTGGGCTGCCCCAGGCACCAGCAGCGGCACCCTAGGCAGTGCGTGAGAACCTCCGTGATGTCCAGTAAGGCTGTAGATGGAGGGCACAGGCCACCCACGTGCTGGCCCACATGCAGCAGAATCCATGCCATGAACTGAGTGGGAAGCTCAAAGGAGCAGGGTTAAGTGGGCAGGGTGCTTGCACAGCACAGATGTTGGAAATGGGGAGTTGTGGCAGGGAAGGCTGTGCTGTCACAGTTCCATCCAGGTCTGTAGTGTACATTCAGTTCTGCTGAGAGACCATGCCAAGGACCTACTCTTCTCCAGCAGAGAATAGCTAGTAGTGATTCCTGAGCTCTGGGGACACCTAGGCCACCCTGATTCCCCAGGGAGCCAACTTGTGCCTTACAGCTCCCCCTTGCTCTGCAGAGCCAAGAGCTCCTCTCCAGCTCCTGTTGACACCACAGCAGGTGTCTCCATTGAGATGGAGGCAGTGTCACTAGGCTATTCTACCACTGAGCTATATTCCCCAGCCCTAAAATAAGTGCTTCTTAAAGGACTTATGTAAAACTAAATACAAAGACGAAAGGAAAGCATCTTTAAAAAGTGTTACATCCCCAGCCCTTTTTTTACCTTTTTATTTTGAGAAAGGATCTCACTAAATTGCCAAATTGCCCAGGCTGGGTTTGAACTTTTGGTTCTTTTGCCTCAGTGTTCCAGAGAAATGCTACATTTCTTTAAAGTGGTTTTTAATATTGAGGGGAAATATTTTCATCTTCTATATCATTTCCTACCACCTAGGTCCTAACGCAAAACTCTGATCGCTAAGAGTCAGGAAGGAGGTTCTGTATTTAACTTTTAATGTTTACAAAATGTGTCACACGTATTAACTCTATAGTGTTCGCTTATCAAGCAAGTATCTTTCTCGTCAGAAATCACTTATATGATTGTTAACTGAATTTTCTTGAGATTTTTTGACTACTTCATTTGCCAAATTAGTATACATGACTTAATACCCTGAAATACCTAAATTATGGTCCTCGTGGTCACCCTTACATCAAAATTAAAACCATCCAGAGATGGCTAACTAGCAAGCAGAAAAAAGTAAGAAGCTTAATGGTGATTCTAAAAATCTAAGGTTGCCATCTGTATATCGCTGAACTCACATCTTCTCACAAGTGAAAGTGTGTTGGAAGTACTTTAAAGGAGATAAAGTTGAACAGCTTCTTTACTGGTTTTGAAAGGAACATCTCACAGGTACCCAGACTGGATCCACTGAGTCAACTTCTGTAATTCCTGATGGAAATAGTTAAAACTACTACAAAATCTAGAGGTTTCACCTCCTCAGCAAGGACTAAAATTACAAACTGCTCTGATGCAGGAAAGGTTTTGTCCCCACCAGCTTCTCTCCAGGTTGGCTGATGTGCAAAGTAAAAGATCCTTACTTCTGCCCTTTACTGGCACCACACCACTTTGTTGACATTGTAGCAAGACTCTGGCCGTACAAGGACTGTCATTTCTTTCTCAGTACAGCTATGAACCAGTGGCTTTCTATAGGGACCAGTTTTGCCTCCCAAGGGTCATTAGGCAAGAATGGAGACGTTTTTAGTTGTCAGAACTGGAGAAATGTTATAATGTCTAGCAAGTAGAGTCCCTGACAAGCTTAGACGTCCTGCAGTGCACAGGACAGCCCCTGCAAGAGAGTCGGTCTGCCGTAAGTGCTCAGAGAGCCAGGGTTGAGAACCCCTCCAGTTGTGAAGGCCAAACCTGAGAAGTAGTTTAGCATTTCTCCTTTTGGCTTATATTCATTTGGCAGTTACTGCTCAGTTTATCTCACTTACAGTCCCATTTTGTGTGAAAAAAAGTGCTTTTACAGTCACATTTTGTGTGAAAAAAAATGCTTTTGATTTAAAGTATAATCAAAGTGCTCTGTTTGATTGAAATAATATGAAAACTTAATAATAAATAATAAAATAAATAATGATAATATAAATAATAAAATTATTATTTATTAAATAATAATAAAATAAATAATAAAAATAATACGAAAACTTTTTAAGTAAAATTTTTGTCTACAGAAGACCATTCACACTCTTTTGATAGTTTGAGAAAAAACCTTTTTTTTTTTTATGCTTTCTTTCAGCTTCAAGGGCAAAGAAACCATCTCAATTTTCTGGGAAAATAACTGTTAAGGCAAAAGAAAAGAGTTACTCTAAACTTGAAATACCTTATCAAGCAGAAGTTTTAGATGGGTGAGTTCCTTCTTAAAATAAACATTATAACTTTTTGCTGTTTTGTTAATTTTGTTTTCCTACTAAATTAACTTTACCAAAAATCATACCCAAATTCATCTACACCCAGTAGGATTGTTATTATAAAGAACAACCTCAATCATAAAAGAGAACCTCTTATATTTCATTTATTTCCTACTTGCTTAGAAGACAAGGGTAAATGTAGTAATAGGAGTTTTGTTTAGATAAAGACTTAATGATTCAAAAGCAAATCTGATTTTTAATAATATTTCAATTATTGGAACTATTTTCTTCCTGTCACTGTTTTTGTAACGTGTAAGTGAATGTGAGTTGGTATTATTTTAAGACTTGAAAATAATCATTTATATTCATTTATAAACTCAAATACTTAGAGAATTACAATTTAATAAATGGGCAGTAACACATGTAATTCACTTTCTAATTACACTCTAACCAATAAGCATTTAATATACAACTTGGCAGTAACTTATTTCAACAAAGCTGGTTGCAGTTTTAATGATAAACTTGATTTGTTAAAGTGGATTAAGGCCCTTTCTGTTAATACAATCTCAATTCTAATTATTTGATTATGTATAATTCATTAGAGAGTACTGTAGTTCTTTATGTTCTTTATATATCTAAATTTGTTTTAAATTGTTAATTATTAACATATAGTAGTTCTAACTCTATACAGTCCTTAATGATAAATGTAACTTATTACACCAGAAGATCTTGGATTTTAAATTAACACATGAAAATAAAATGATTTGTTTTTGTTTTCTTCAAATAGTTACTTGGGATTTGATCACGCTGCAACATTATTTCACATCCGAGACAGTCCTGCTGACCCTGTGGAAAGGCCAATTTACCTAACTAACACTTTCAGTTTTGCAATCCTCATTCATGATGTGTTACTACCAGAAGAAGCCAAAACAATGTTTAAAGTATGTCTGGCAACCCTCCTAATTTTTAGTTTGCCTCTCTACCAACTAGATGATACTGACACTTTGTGTTTTTCTCTTCTCCCATTTCCTAGGTTCACAACTTCAGTAAACCAGTCTTAATTCTTCCTAATGAATCAGGATACATTTTTACTCTGCTGTTTATGCCATCTACATCATCCATGCACATAGATAATAATATTTTACTTATTACCAATGCTTCTAAATTCCATTTACCTGTGCGAGTATACACAGGGTTTTTAGATGTAAGTATGTGATCTGCTTTTAAAACTTAAACTGCCTGCCTGTCTTTTGTTCTTCCAGATATTATTAGGAAATTGTGCCGCAGCTCTTAAGTTCTGCTATTATATGTGCCCTATACGTTGATGTATTTTTAAGAGCCAGTGCCCACCCTACCCACCCCCTGTGATTCCTAAAACCAGAGATAATGCTGACTCCTGCATAGTGATCCTTCTGTATTCTAAGAGGGGTTGGCTCAAGAATCCCCTGCAGACACCCAATTCCATGGATGCCCCCAAGTCCCTTGTATAAAATGGCATAATGTTTGTATATAACCTACAAAACCCACAGATGTGGAACCCACAGGTATAGAGGGCCCTTCCTATATTACACATTTATGATTAAGTTTAATTTCTAAATTAGGCCCAGTACAAGATAAAATAACAAGAATAATAATAAAATAGAATAATTACAACAATATACTGAAATTATATTTCTCTTAAAGCACTGAATTTTCTCTTAAAGCACTTTTTAGCTTCTCTCTGGCAGTTTTGAATTGCTGGCATCAATATTTGGCGCCACTGCCTTGTACTTTGAGGCCATTATTAAGTAAAATAAGGGTTACTTCAGCAGACACCGTGACGCCACAGCAGTAGATCTGATAGCTACAGCAGCTATCAGAGACTGTCGGGTGGGTAGCACATACAGCATGAATACACTGGATAGATGGGGAGCCTATAGCTAAGAAAAAAGAAAATAAGATGGTAGCCAAGCATGGTATGGTAGCACACACCTGTGATCCCAACACTCAGGAGGCTAAGGCAGGAGGATAATTAGGAGTTCAAGACCGGCCTGGGCTACAAAATGGGTTCAAGGCCAGCCTGAACTGCATAGTGAGACCCTGTCTCAAAAGGAAGGAAGGGAGGGAGGGGGGAGGGAGGGAGGGAAGAAGGGAGGGAAAAGGAAAGAAAAGAAGATGGTAAACACACACAAGAAGGAAACACAACACAAAAGGGAAGAGTAAAGGTAAACTTGGTACAGGAAATAAACCAGAAAAAAATCCATATGAAACTGTTCTGAGAATGAATAATGAAAGAAGTTTGGTTAAGAGAGAAAACTGTTAGGAAAGATAAAAAGGAAGGTAGGGCATTTAGAAATACCCTTCAAAATCAACCTCGATTAGTACTGTAGAGCTAAAGAGACCTTCAGTACTGTCCCCCTCCTTCACTAACCTTGTTGAAATGACTGCCTAGTCATGTGTGGTGCCTACTGAATCACAGATTCCTTGCCTTAAACCCCAAGAGCTCCACTTAACTGCTTAACTTTCTTCTTCCTTTCTTTATATGCCTCGAGAGGAGAAGTAGCTGCATAGTAGAGCTCCTATTTTTATTTCTGATTAATCAAAAGATTTTTATTGTGCAAAGTTCTAAAACTATATTTTACATCTATGTGTGTATATGTATATACATAAAATATAGAAACTTTAGTGTATCTTAATATAATCACTTTCTCTTGTTACATAAATGTAGTTTTATCTTTAATCCAGTCCTTTTATATCTTTCCAGTACTTTGTATTGCCCCCCAAAATAGAAGAACGTTTCATAGATTTTGGAGTACTAAGTGCTACAGAAGCAAGTAATATTTTATTTGCAATTATAAACAGCAATCCAATTGAGGTAAAAAAAATTTCTGATTTTATTCTAAAATCATATTAAAGGATTGTGTGGTTGGGTTAAAATAATTATTCTCACATTTTCTCTCAAGTTGGCTATAAAAAGTTGGCATATCATAGGAGATGGATTATCAATAGAACTTGTAGCTACAGAAAAAGGCAATAGAACTACAATCATTTCAAGCCTTCCAGAGTTGGAAAAATCATCTTTATCAGACCAATCATCAGTAAGTAAGCTTTTTTATTGCTTCCTTAAACTAAAGTGGATGTCTGAATTGCAAATAAAAAGCTGTACTATGTGGCATGCCTCAATTAGTATGTTTATGTAACTCATAATAACATTGATTATTTGATATTGAAAGGACCTCACAGGTAATCTGTTTCTGCCCTCTCCTTTGTGATGAGAGCACAAAACCAAAAGAGGTTAGTCTACCCTGTCATAGAAAGTTATGGCAAAATTTAAATTAGCTTGCGAGATTCCCATGGGTACTAAACTAACCCTGTGTTCATAGGGTTTACTGGAGAAAATGAGAGAGCCCTGAACTTTTGGGAGAAGTATTTTCAATTAGAAAATAGTATTTCAACCAGTATTGTGTACCAGCTAGGAGAGAGTTATCAGAGAAGCAGTGCTTAATCCCTATGAGAATCTTCCCATATATTCTCATTCTGTCTCATAAACATGTACAGTTGGTATTAAGAAAGCACCAACCAGGGAAAACAAATAGATCAGTCTCTTCCCTCACCACTGCTGAAAAAGAAACTTGGAGTCAACACCTACTAAAATGAATATTGGGAGCATCACCTTCAGTGGAAAAGAGCAGGTTAGAATAGACTCCTTAGGACAGTTTTACAAAGGAGAACCCAGTGTCCTTGTGCAGAGACTGCTGACAGACGGGCATCCTAGGAATGCCATAGGTTTGGTGTTTGGATAGGATCCACACTCAGCTGCTATGTAGGCGTCTCTGTAATCATACAGAGTGACAGTTGGAACCTGGAGCAGGCGTGTGCCACCTGCAGCTGAAGGGCTGGTGGAAGGCTGCGGACTCTGCTCCAGCCCTACCGTTTTGGCCTCACAGAAGTGTGCGCAGTGAATCAGGAGCTCTGCAACACCCCCCAGCTGAGAGTTGAATGCTCTCCCTGGAGCCTATATTCTCAATGGCTCATGAAGTGTAGTAGGTAACCATTAAGGGATGGGCAGTATTTTAAGGAACTTGTACACGAGGATATGGTAATTCACCGTTATACTAAGATAAGGATGTGGAAATCACTTTATCACTATAACCTTCCTTTCCACAGTAATAGAAAACTTGAACTGGCGAGGCTATTGAATAATGTCATTTTTACCCTATCTAGGTTATATTAGCTTCAGGCTATTTTGCGGTATTCAGAGTCAAACTTACTGCAAAAAAACTAGAAGGGATTCATGATGGAGCCATACAGATCACAACAGACTATGAGGTAAGGGCTTCTTGGAAATTCATGTGAATAGGCTGTTGCTGAGTAAGTCCTTTTTTTGTAAGCTGATCAATTAAAAATTCCATATATTTGTGGGGTTTTTTATTTTTATAGAAACAAAGAACTAAATTTACTCATAAAATTACAGTTTACCAGTATCATGCTTTAAAAACTTATCTTTGAAAACTGGTATTTTAATTTGTAGTTTTCTCATAAAACCCAAATATCCTAACTAGAAAAGCAACTTCAGAAAAATTACTGTCTTAGTTCTATCTTTTCTTGTTGCTGAGACAAAATACCCAACAGACAAAGTTAGAAGAGGAAAGGCTTACATTAGCTCGGTTTGCAGTTGTAGTCCATAGTCAGCTGCCTCCAAGGTGGAGAGGCCCTGGCAGGGGAGAAGCAGACCATAGCAAGGAAGGAAGAAGGCAGCAACCTCCCTTTCCCTTTCATTCTTCTCAGGCTATTCAGCCTGTCGGTCGGGACTGCCCGCACCCAGGACGGGCCTTCCCATTCCCCACACTCAGAGCTGTGCTAGACCAATCAGCAGGCTGACTTAACTATCACAGCCTTAGTCAATACTGACCCAGCTTGGATCCAGCCTCCTCCAAAAGCCCCACCTGTGAGCCTGTGACGCTCTGGGGGACATTTACACACAGGCCATAGCAGTACCCGAGCACCTTTGGAATTGTTCTGAATCCTCATTGCAGATGACTATAGGATTGCACAAAGCCTGACTGAATTTCCCAAGCTCAGTATCTGATTCTTCCTGCTCTCATAAACATCCTCCTGTGTAATATCTCCAGAAATAAGGGCAAGCAACATCAGGAACCAGGTCTTGAGTTTTTATGTTTATATTTACAAGAGAAATTCTACATCAAGGGATTTTTTTTTCTAAAGGCACTTTGAACTTTTTAAAGATTTTTGTGGGATTAATGTGGCTTTCAGTAAAATCTTGAATATATTTCTGCCAGGCCTAAATACTTATAACTTAATATTTAAAGGCTCTTTGGGAAGTCAAACACTGCTAAATTCAACAAGTGTTACCCTTGTCTTCCCATTATGTTTTCAGCATACGAAACCCTCATGTGAAAGAAACCTAATTGCAAAATAAACATAATTGGCCATTTAATAATCAGTGATTTGTTGGGAGTATATCAAATGAATTGCATCTGAAAGTAAGAAATTCATGCTTATATTCATCATAGAAATACATTTCAGAATTAAGACAAGCTTTTATTATATGGATGAAAATAAGAGTGACTATCTTCTCATCACTGCATCAGTAATTAATTTGTGATGCTATGGGAGTGTGAGTTGATTCTAACTCTAATGATCAACTCATTTTTTAAAGTTAAATTGCTGTCTTTTTTGTATACAAAATAGTAGAGAGCTACATAACTAGAAAATGCTGGGTTTTTATATACATTGTTTTAGGAGTACAATTTAACTTTCCTCTTTAAATTAATCACCTATAAAATTTTTGTGCTTTGAAAAGTCTGTCTTCATTCCTCCCCCTTTGTTTAGTCTTGTTAACTGTTTTTAGAGAATTACTAAAAGTGTCTTGTGACATTTGGAAATGTACTGTTTTGTATTACATTTGATGGAGAATACTGGCCAGATTAAACATTACCTGTTGATAACTTTTTATAGTCAGGTTTTCAGGTGATTATTGCTCATATAAGTCCCAAAGTGATATTTTTTAACCCCCAAAATACACAGTAACTGTCATGATCACTCACAGCCTTGCACATGAACTTCACTGTGGTTTGCCTCTTCTTTCTGCAGATCCTGACCATTCCTGTCAAGGCTGTGATTGCAGTGGGCTCACTGACCTGCTTCCCTAAGCATATGGCTCTTCCTCCTTCCTTTCCAGTAAGGCACTTGCTAATTTTTTTTCTTTGCCTCTGCCTCTTTGTTTCTGGAATTCAACAGTAATGTCAGTTCTTTAGTAATCATTACACCAAGAGAAATGAAAGATAGTCCTTTCTTCAGAAGTTTGTATCTAGAGTAGGGCATGGAGGCGCTTCCCTGTGAGGTGCACATGAGCTGGCATTGAATTTCTTTTGGCAGAGATGGGTAAGGAATGGTGAGGATTTGCATTCAGGACAGGGAACAGTCAACCTCATCCACGGTGCAGTGGCATGGAAGTCCCAGATGGGTTCAGGTGGAGTCTAGTAGTGAGTTGTCCAGTTTGCGAGAGTGGAGGGAAGTTCAAAGAGAAGATAAATGGTATGGTGGGGGACAGCATGAAGAAAATTCAGTGCATTAAAATCCATGAGAACCGAAAGTTTGGAGCAGAGATTTGACATCATCAGAGCTGAGCTTCGAAGATTGACACTGTGGTGGGAGAAAATACAGGACACAAGAGGAAACACCTGTGAGGGACTGGGGCCCACCCCACTCACTGCCTAGTCCCTGGGACCTGACCAGGGCCAATGGGAGCTGAGGGCTGTGCCAAGGGCCATGAAGCCACTTCACATGCCCCAGTCTTTGCTGATGTTTCTCCCTTGACTGTCCCTCCTCTCTCCTTGCAAGGAACTATATCCCTTCAAGGTTCAGTTCCATTGACTTTGCTTGTCTTTCTTTCTTTTTTTTTTCCTTTTTTTGAACCATGTTGTTTTAATTTGCAGTTTGAGTTCTAATCTCTTTATGGTCCAGATGGTCACAAGCACAATCTGTGTGGGATCTGTAGAAACACATGAACCATGCTGATTATCAAAGAATATAAAGTGCATGGAGATACAGAATTAAGATATAACTTCATATCTTGAGACCTTTTAAAATTAAAACTAAAACTTTTGAGAAAATTTTAGAGTCATATTCTCTTTTTGGAGGGGGGTGTAGTACCAGGAATCGAATTCATGACCTCACACTTGTGAGAAAGTTTTAGAAATGTTACTAAAAAACAAACACAGAGAATCCCTCTGTTTTTATGTATTTATGTGTCTTTATATGTAGTATTAACAGCAAAAGTATACTCACTACAGGAAGCAATTACGGATTTGTCATGATAAAATGAAGTCAGACTATTGTGTGCCATCTGAATAACTGCCACAATTGATCATTTTTTATTTAGCTTGATAAAAAATTGTCAAGCCACACATGTGCGGCTAATTTCAAAAATCATTTCCAAAGAATATTATTTTGCAGTAGTTTGCTTTATACTAAAAAAAAAAAAAAAAAAAGGCAGAATTGGCTCACTTAGATTTTAGTCACCAGAAAGGATTCTTTGATTTTAAACAAAGCCCAACTAAGTTGAGTGTATTCCACTGTAAGTAAATATAAATGCATAATTTTAAACTCACATAAACCTGGGTAAATAAATGTATATGACTTTATACATAAAATATTGGATGTAGAAAACATACTCTGTGAAACCTTTATCTGTGGACTAAACCTTTTTGCTGTTGTTACTTTGAGTTGATACATGTGTGTGTGTGGTGTGTGTGTATGTATGTTACTAAGGACTGAACCCGGGACCTTCCCACTGAACTGCATCCCAGCCTTTTTTTTTTTTTTTTTTTTTTTTTTTTAATTTTTATTTTGAGACGGGTTCTCACTAAGTTGTTAAGTTGCCCAGGCTGGGCTCAAACTTGTGATTGTCCTGCCTCAGCCTCCCATCTAAAATCATTTGTAAGTTGTTAAATAGTCTCCCAGTTCAGGGACTCTTAGAGATTTCCTGACTCTACAATATTAGTTGTTTCATGTGTGATGCTAGAACACTGTCAGATCCTCTTGTCTTATAGCACTCCTCATCATGCAATAAATATTTTCTTATAGATTGATCTCCCCCATGAGGCTATGAGATCCTCTTGGAAAGGGATCTTTAATCTCCAGTTACAGGAACTCAGTAGATAGTTCATGAATAAAGGAATGAAGAGATGGAGAGGGAACATTTTATAGGCAAGAGACATTCCAGATGAATCATTTGGTGCTTGACTGTCCTAATGAGGTCACACAAATTGAGGCAACTATGAGGAGGTGAGTAGATAGAGGAATGAAAGCTATGAATTAGAATTCGAGCCTAGAAAGTAAGGAATAAAAGAAATGGGAAAAGAGAAGGTACTGACTTTGCAGAAAGACATTATCCTGTGATAGGAGACACTGCAGATTAGGAGAAACAACACATGGAAAAATCTTAATGCTATATACAATGAAACCTAAATTCAAAATTTAGCTCCTTAAAAATAAAAATTTTGAATTAAGAAGTTCAGTACATTTCAATTTAGGTCTTAAACCTTCACCTTCCTGTCATTTAACTTTGTACCAACTACTGGAACCTTGACTTCATTTTGTACCCTAAAGAACCTCTTAGAAGGTGGCTAGAGTAGGTCAGTAGTGGTCAAGCAGAGTACTGACCTACCCCTGGATTCAGTCTCCCAGCGTGGGGTGCCGGGAGGGTCGGCTCCGAGGAGGGAGTATATAGTTAGTTCCAAAGGTGACAGAGGGCATGGGGAAAAGGCTGGCAGGAGACATAGGTAAGAATGCGGCTGTGTTAAAGCAGGGCACTGGCTGTGCCATGCTTCATGTTATGCTGTCGAATAGCTTCAGGACCAGATGTTGGCTTGGAGTAAATTGACATTTTACTACCAAATTCTGTAAAATCTCTTTTATCATAGGGAGAATACTAAAGCTGTCTGATGGAAACCACACCTCAGAATAAACATTACAAATAAAGTGTAGTTTAATACTTGTGGAAAAGACTTTTGTATCTGTGACTTCTTTGGAGCCCCTCCACTGCCCAGAGAGCTGGAGGGAAGTAGTTCTTACAGGCCGCTGATGTCCAGGTGACTGGCTAACCTGTTGCCACGTCTTCCCTCACAGCCCACAGACCCTGTGCTCTGGGATCTTCCCCAGGTGTTCTCGTCTCAGTAGGGAGTAGTGCTGGTTGCAGCATCACTATCTTTCAGCTGTTCTCTGTGCATTACTCTTTTCATCCCAAATGCAGTGGTTTACAAGCTTAATTTGTTTTATGATTTTGGGGAAGATAGCTATGTTTGTGTGAGGAAGATGGCCATGGAGGGAGGAGCAAGGGAGTGACGCAGAGCCTTCCAGGTCACACCCCCGGTGGCCCAGTTCCAACCAGCCCCAGCACACTCAGCTACGAGCTCATCCAGAGAGGCACCTACTCAGTACCCGTGAGCCCATCACCTTCCACCCACATGAGAATGTGGGAGGACCTTGTATATCTAAACCATGACTGTACCCTAATAAAGAAAAGCTTGGAGCTAGACAGGGCAGTCATTGATTATTGAACTTGAATCTGCATGCTACTTTCTAAGGTACGTGATAATCTATAGTTTAAAACGATACTGCTTATTTTTCTTTTATAAAGAAAAAGACTTTTAAACTGGGCATATGCATGTAATCCCAGCACTCAGGAGGCTAAGGGAAGAGGATTGTCACCATTTTGATGCCAGCCTGGGCTCCGTGAGTTCAGTGCCAGCCTGAACTACATAGCAAGACCCTGTCTCAGGAAAAAAAAAAAAAAAAAACACTTCCTTTTAAGGAAAAAACATGGGTTTTTTATTTAAAGTTGTCTTTGTGTTGGCATCTTCTGTATGTCAACATCAAATTGAATATTGTTACTTTAATTCATTTTTACAAAATTGCAAAGATTTCTCCCCTAATTTTGGTTTCATGCCATAACAACAGAAAAGTTTGGGTGCTTTGTTTTGTTTTGCGGGGGTTGGTGGCTCTTGATTAAAATTTAGAGATTATCAACAGAGTAGACCTAAGGGTCTTCGGGCTGTGGTTTCCTAGAAATATATTATCTTAAGAAAATTTGACCATGTACAAATGAGGTTTTTTGTTTGTTTTTTTTATTTCTCTTCAGGGGAAAATAGTTCATCAAAGCTTAAATATTATGAACTCCTTCTCACAGAAGGTAAAGATACAGCAAATACGATCTTTGTCAGAAGATGTGCGATTTTACTACAAACGATTAAGGGGTAATAGGGAAGACTTGGAGCCAGGAAAAAAGTCCAAGGTTTGAAAATGTTATACTTGAGAATCCCCATCCATTAATACTTTGTTTTTATTCCTTGTTTGGATTTGGGATTCATGTTCTCCTGTGCCTTTTTATAGATTGCAAACATTTACTTTGATCCTGGACTACAGTGCGGGGATCATTGCTATATTGGCTTGCCTTTTCTGTCCAAATGTAAGTTACTTTTGCTGTTCTTTCTCCTGCCCTCACTCCCCCCAAAATACTTTCTTAATAAAAGCCTGCCACTGTAAAAGTCCATCCCTGTCTCCTTGGTACCATAGAAATCACGTGAAAGGAGACTGACAATGAGATTTAGACCTGGGTCTGTCATAACTTGTGTTTCCTTGTTTCAGCCGAACCCAAGGTGCAGCCCGGGGTGGCCATGCAGGAAGATGTGTGGGATGCTGACTGGGACTCACATCAAAGCCTCTTCAGAGCCTGGACAGGAATAAAGGAAAATTCAGGTCATAGGTGAGTGGTTTGGGTTCAAGTACTTTAGTGCTCTTTACAAGTTTGAAACATCTCACCTTATAAATTATTTTTTTTTCTTTTTTTTTTTTCTTTCGTCTTTTTGAGACAGGGTCTCACTTTGTAGCCCAGGCTGGTCTTGAACTCACAATAATCCTCCTGCCTCAGCCTTCCGAGTGTTGGAATTAAAGGCGTGCACCACCACGCCAGGCATAAATTACTTTCTTTATCACTGTATTTTTATATTAGGTTACTTGGCTTTACAGCTAAGAGAGTAAGTCTAATGTTCAGAAAGTTATTAGTGAGGCGTCTTGAGTTGCCATAGTATAGTAAGTATATGTTACTCAGTAGTACACACTCTACTATTTTTCTCTTTTTTCCAGTGCTTAATACATTTCCTTAAAATCAAAGAAGCTACTTGAAGTTGTCTTTCCATAGGGTAACTACAGGGTTCACCTTAGACACATTCATTCCCTTAAGAAAGTTAGTTTTAGCCTTTCACTGAGCTCCGTGAAAGGCAAGCAAATGTTCCTCTTCTACGCTTATTCCCAGAGCAGGAGATGAGCACATATTTGCTTCTTGTGAAAAGAACCACATCTATTTCCAAGGACGCAACTGTTGGGGCACACGGGGCCCAGTTCAGATGAGTCTCCACTGTGTCTCTGGCAAGTTAAAAACTATGCTAATGACCAGTCAGTACTACACTTGGATTCAAAAGCAAAGACATATTTAGTTGGTAGTATAAAAATCTGGTCTTCTCATATTCTTCGGAAGAGAATTTTTCTAGACGAATAATATGACAAATAATGAAAATGTCTTTGGCACATTTGAAATATATTTATCAGAATCAAAATACTCCAGCTTCAAGCTAGGCACAATGACACATGCCTGTAATTACAGCAGTCAGGAGGCCGAGGCAGGAGGCTTGCCACAAGTTGGAGGCCAGCCTGAACTGCATAGCATGACCCTGTCTCAACAGGAAGGAAGGAAGGAAGGAAGCAAGGAAGGAAGGAAGGAAGGAAGGAAGAAGCCAACTTCATGAGTGTTGTAAAATTCTCAAACCGTTAAAGGTTAAATCACAGAGTTATTTGAATGCTGTATGTTGTGAAAAGTTGTCTCAAGGCAGAAGAAAGTTCTTTAACATGTTAAAATGAGTACGAGCAAACTTCTGATAGACTCAGGAAGAGCACAGTAATTAAAGCTCTACTTTGTGTCCTGTGTCTCCCCAGCGGACATGTATAGTTCAGGCCGTCTCCAAGTTTAATGTCTAGTTATGAATGAGTGACTTGTTAGGGCTGCCCTAGGCACAGCAGCCAGGGAGCATTGCCCCCTACCAGCAAAATTCCCACCTTCCCTTGTGGACCAGCACCCCCAGGCACAGCATCCTGCCCTGGACTACCATGCCTGGTTGCACAGTGAGGGTGGCACACTCCTTGCCCCTGTCTTTATGTCACCTTGTCAATATGCATGTCACAGAGAAATACTGCCACTGGCCTCATAAAACTACTCTCACCAATATGTAAGTTTCATAATTCAGTCACGTTCCACTTAAAATAGGATTCAATGTTTAGTCTTAGAGACCTTAGCCCCATTTACAAATGTGTAATGAGTTTAAAACTGCTGGATTATAAATGCTCATAAGTAAGGAAAGAGGATGTGAGGATTTTGTTTAGTTTTGTATGTATGTGGAGGGGTGAAAGCCATATGCCAAGCAGTTTACTGCCTCCTCATTAGCTTTACTCCAACGTCCTGCCTTTGGGGTCTAGACCTTTTCCCTAGACATGTAAGATTCTTTAGGACCCCCATGGCATCATAAGTTATCTGTGTATACATGCTTTTTCTAATTATCTAAAGTAGTCCAAACTTTTCTTACTGAATTTATCCTTTAAGAGGTTTAACTTATTCAGGATTGCACTGAAACTATTCAAGCTATTCTTAAGATCTGTCATCCTTTACATAGTACAAAAAACAATACAGATGACTAATGATAGACATTTGGGGCCAAAATAAAGACATCGTATAGCATTAAAAGCTTAGGAAAATATGACAGTGAATAAACCTATGTAGTTTTCAAGACCAGAATCAACTTTCTTAAGTACACACATGTAATAAAATTTTATGTTTAGACAACTCAAATATCTCATTTTGATATAGCGACTTACAAATTGTTTTTCTAGATTGAGCGCTGTATTTGAAGTAAATACAGACCTTCAGAAAAATATAGTATCAAAAATCACTGCTGAGCTCTCCTGGCCTTCCATACTTAGTTCACCCCGGCACTTGAAATTCCCACTCACTAATACAAACTGCTCCTCAGTAAGTATTCAAAGTAACATCAGATTGTAAAAATACATAATAAGATCACAAAGTAGTTGATTGTTACTTTTAACTACAGAAATCTGTGATTTAGCATTTCATTGCTTTGTTTAAGGAAGAAGAGATCACCTTAGAAAACCCTGCAGATGCCCCTGTCTACGTTCAGTTTGTCCCCGTGGCTTTATATTCCAGCCCTTCAGTTTTTGTAGATAAGCTGGTCTCGAGGTAAGCACTGCTTTATTTGCATAGTCAAGATGTTTCATACAGTATTGTATCAAAATTACTGTTTTATACATTTAAAATTGTATTGCAGCTCATACAGTAATAGATTTAACCTAATGAGATTCTAAATCTGTAAAGCTGAGAGAAGATGCTAGGGAGAAAGGTTCATACTGCATTCAGCATTCAGAAAAGCTTTCAATTTGAGGCAATGTGAAACTCCCTCCTAACAAATCTATAAGGAGAAAACAGGTGAAATTTTTTTCATATATTTTTGTATTTTAAAAGTAAATAGCCTTTAATTTTGAAGATTATTAATATTGATCCTAAAGCTTGCCAAAAGGCAATTTGCAAATATAGCCCATAATCTCTTTTTGATGTTACTTTAGAAGACATTTACATGAATTTTTTATTTTAGGTTTAACTTGAGTAAGGCGGGAAAGATAGATTTGAGAACACTAGAATTCCAAGTCTACAGAAACAGTGTAAGTATTCAAGCTTAATACTGTTCATTAATGTGATTAGTACAAATGCGAAAGAAACTTATTGGCTGCCCTTAAATTTGGCTGAAGGGCAAGCTACTAAGGAAGTTAGAGCAGTCATAGCAACTAAGGAAAGTTGCTGAGCACCCTAAGCAGAAGGTTCCTCTTTCTAGGCGTTATTTAGTTCAGGAAGCTACCAGAAATTCTGAGACTATATAGATGAAGAATAAACCAATACGTAATTTATCTTTGGCAAGCATCAAAATATTGAACTTGATCATTTAAATCTCTTTATGAATGCTTTCTGATAAAATTGTAAGCCCATCAGCATGAGCTTTGTGACTGGCTGTATCCGTGCTTAGCACAGCAGTAGGCAAGCCTTTCACCCAGTACACGCTCCTGAGTTCATAAACACATACGCAGGCTGCTTTGGTCTAGGAGCCAGACTGTTCTCTGTCATTCAGGCTGAGCAACCGCTAACCACTCATTACCGTACAAGGCCTTGTTGTGGAGGGACACATCAGTGAGGAGAACGGTGTCTGGAGCTAGAGCCCTTACAGTCTGGCCAGTCTCTGTTGGCCTCCTGCTCTTCCGCCCAGGGCCAAATTTAAATCTAGTTGTCAAATTCCAGACCCCTGTCCATACCACATGATCACTGCTGATTAGGAAGTTCTTGGTAGCCTCATCAAACCAGATACCTTGGAGTTCTTGAAATACTATGTTCTTTCCCATAGCTGCTGCTTTCCATGGCTGGAACATCAGACTGAAATTTAGACAGTCATGTGTTCAGTTTCATGCTTTCTCTTGGAATCTCTGTGCTTTGCTTTTCCCATTTATAAAATGCCAGTGTAACAAATTTATGGGAGGATATCAGGAAAGCTCAATAATCAGAACTTCACTTGTCTTTGTAAGAAAAAAAAAATACTCTTAAGACATAAGTGAACTAGCTGGGCATGGCGCTGCATGCCTATAATCCCAGCACTCAGGAGGCTAAGGTAGGAGAATTGCAAGTTTGAAGCCAGCCTGGGCTACAGGATGAGTTCAAAGCCAGCCTGCACTACATAGCAAGACTCTATCTCAAAAAGACCAAAAAAAAGACATAAATGAACTAATAATTACCTTTTTTATTTTATTGCATACAAGTAGTATTTGTAAGTGCACTAAACTAGACACTTCATAGGGAAATGCATGAATACTCTGGACCTCAGAAATTTATTCTAAATAAAAAATTCCATGGGTGGTCCCAGGAGGAGCTCAGGATAAATTCTATCCCAGTGTTCTACAGTGCCATAGAATTGTGGTTCTCAAAATATTTGGTCACAATGTTCTGTTACAGTCTTGAAATCATTGAGGAGCCCAGAGAGATTTCATTTATATAGATTACATCTATTAGTATTTCAGCATACTACAAATTAAAAGTGAGGGCTTGTCTTGGTTACTTTTCTCTTGTTGCTGAGACAAAATACCCAACACCCAAAAGGAAGGAAGGAAAGGTTTATTTAGCTTACAGTTTATGGAGGTTTCAGTCCATACTTGGCTTGCTCAGAAGCAGAGTGGCACATGGCAGAGGGCAAACTGTTCGTGGCAGCAAACAACTAGCAAAAAGGAGGAATGGCAGGCAAGCAGCCTCTCCCCTTACCTTGTAAACAGCCTACCCCCACCCAGGGGGCATACAGCTCTCACACAATCTCCATGACTCCTCTTCCACAGGCTCAGGATGTGTACAAGGTAAGCACCCTGGCTTCCTGCTGCATCACTCAGCCAAACCTCTAGACCCCCCAGCTGACACAATGTATCAACCATAACAGGGCTCTATAATATATTAATTCTGTTCATTTAAATAATAGACCTATTCCATTTAACATAAAATAAAAAATGAAAACTATGGCCCAGGGATGTAGCCCAGCAGCCCAGCACCTGCCTGGCAAATGAAAGATCATGAGTTCGATTCCCCATACCAAAAAAAAGAAAACTAGCTAGAGTTTAAGAAAAACATTTATTTTGCAAGAATGACTTGTTTTACATTTTTGTAAACCTCTCTTAGTGACTCTCTGACTTAATAGACAGATGGATTTTCATATCTGTTTCGTGGATTCTCACTTGGTTTTTTGGTTGAACTGTCTGATGAAAATGTGACCTGATTCTTACACATAAGTGGAAAAACAAGCAGCATCTTGTCTCTCTAGTCCTAACACTGTATAGGGTTATTAGGAAAAGGCTGATGCACTGAGATGTGCAGGCCTTACACAGGTTGACACAGTTGACTGTACAGTATCCAGAAAATCACATTCATTAATACAGCCACCAATCTCATCAGAAAATTGAATATTGGAAAGCTGCCAAGCTCATAGGAGTGGATACAATTTATATAAAATTACACATTTTGCTCAGAAACTTATTTTTCATCATTGGCAACAAATATTTGTGTTTTCCTTAAGGGTTCCAAGTCCCTTATTTTCATGAAAATGCCTGCCAGGTACTCAAATGTGCGTAAGTTATAAGCTAGTTCATTTCATTTCACATAAAGTAGCTGTTCAGGACAGCACGAACTGACCTTGTGCTAGAGTGTTGATCTCTGCATACTCCCTTTTTATTAAAGGGACATGAGCCCCGGGATGAGATTAATAAATTTAATGTTTATTATTTCTACATCCCGAGCCCCTTTTTAACTTTGTAGTTTTATATTTTGTAGACAGAGTCTCACTGAGTTGCTCAGGCAAACTTGAACTTGAGACCCTTCCGCCTCAGCTTCCCAGAGTGCCAGGATAGTGCCGCTACACCCAGCTAAGGGCTTTTTTTTCTCATTACAAGTGCATAGCAGTGAAACATGCAGTGGCCACTCAGAAAGTCGGACACCACTGCCTGGATTCAAGGGAAAGGGTCTGCAGTTTTACGCTCCCTTGCTTTTGCTGACCATCAGTGCAAATGTCAGTGCAGTGAAAATGCAAATAATGTACCAGTATTATGATGAAAATAATGTTGACATCGTGAGTGCCCTGAAAGGATCTCTGAAATCCCCAGAGGTGCGTGGGAGAACTAGGCCTTAGTGGTAGCCCAGAGCCATCATAACACCCTGCAGTATTTCTCATGTTACCGGAGTTTAAATTCACTAGTGTCTGTTGGGAATACACATATAGTATATCATCGTATGCATGAATTACCAAGAATACTTAAAAGGGAGCTTATTCACCAGGCACCTGAGAGCAGTCAGAATATTCTGTTGTCCCAGTAGGCATTCATAGAAAGCAGTGTCAGATGTGGAAGAAAATTTTGCCTCAGAAGCAAGAGTTAAGAAATACTGTGCTTCATAGAGTCCATGGCTATAAGTTCTGTCTGTAGACCTGCACTAGTACAAGTAGACAGATCTTTTCATGGCAAAGCCTTCCAGGAACTGACAGGCTCAGAAAATGTTGAAAATCCAATTCTGTTCAAACCTTCTTGGTTCCAAGGCTAGAGGTGGGAGTTTCTGTTGTGAGGAGGATAGTGGGAAATTAGCTCAGCTTTAATTTTTGAAGATCTGTTTTAGCCTATCGGTTATGTCTGCTCAACTGACCATGTCAAGGGGAGTTTCCCCGGGTGGCAGAGTCGTGAAGAGCTGGGGACACTTGCAGCCAAGTGTGATCAGCCCTTCCCCCAAATGCTTAGGCTTGATCCTTCTTAACAGTCAGAACAGCGGATCTTTATGTGTGAACTATTTTTTTTTAAACTTTTTAACTGGCCATAAAAAAGTCAGATTTTTAGATTTTAAGCCATTCTCTAAACTTTAAATCATTTGGTGTTTATGAAGCAGTACCTATGTGCCTGATTTTCAAGTAAAATTCAAGGAGAGATAATATGAATTGGAGATATTTTTACAAGTAAAATACATGCCGTGACCTAAATCCCTCAGTTGGCTCCTTCTGTGGAGGGGGATGGGGCAGCATCAGGAGGATCTGAGTGTTATGCAGATATTTGCTTTGTGCCTGCATTGAGCCTTTGTTCACCTTAGGCCTGTGTCCTTTTCTCTGTGTATCCTGTTAACATCTAAAATATCTGTGCATAGAAGCAAACATCTAGCGCAGGACTGAGGACTTTGGTGACCTGGGGAGCAAAGCCATTGTGGGGTTCATGCAGGATATGAAGTCTCATCTTGTTGCCCAGCCCTGGTTGCTGTCTGACCAGTGTCTAAATCATTAAGGATAAAATGGTTTGCATAATCAGTTTGAGGATGTTTCCTGGGCTGGAGATGGGGTAAGGGAAAGTACATTTTCCAGAGAAAAGATTAATGACTCCTGTTTGTCTGCTCAATGATTCCAGGCTTATCCCCTGCAGAGTTCAACAGGATTTACAGAGGGCCCCTCTCGACATTTCATTTTAAACTTAATTTTAAAACCTGGAGAAAAGAAATCTGTCAAAGTAAAGTTTACTCCAGTTCACAACAGAACTGTTTCTTCACTAATCATAGTCAGGTAGGTTCTGTGATATAGGTATGGGTTGGTTTTTAGTACTTACATCAAAATCCTTAAGTTTTATACTCAAAAACATGCTTAAAATCATATTGTACTGTGTGTGACCCCAAAAATGAAACACTTGCTCTTTTCTGTGCATTTTTAAAGTTCTACCCTTAAATTCAGTATATTCATCTCTTGTTGTCAGTAATAGGGATTGAACCCAGGTTCTTTGGCACTAGACAGGTGGGCAGAACTCTACCACTGAGCTACCGCATACTCCTCCTTTGTGAGACATGGTCTCACTAAGCCACACGGGAAGGCCTTGAATTTGTAACCCTCCTGCCTGAGTCTCTTGAGTAGCCAAGATTACAAGCCTGTGTAATCTATTAATTTCTGTGTGGTGACTTATATAATAACAGTAGAAATTACAGAAGGAATGATTGTGCAGATTTAATAGAGAAGGATCTGTAATTCTTGTTCTTGCATAGAAATAACCTGACTGTGATGGATGCTGTGATGGTTCAAGGACAAGGAACAACTGAGAACTTGAGGGTGGCAGGCAAGCTTCCAGGTCCAGGAAGTTCCTTACGCTTTAAAATCACAGAAGCATTGTTAAAGGATTGTACAGACAGTGAGTATTCCCAACAGTGCCCACAGCACAAATTTTAGCAACAGCAAAACAACTTAAACAGCAAACAATTTGAAAAGCCAGAACAGTGTTTCTGTTTAGGCACACCTGTGTATCAGTGGTAAATGCATAAGATCTGAAAGAAATCCAGTGTCATGCGTTCAGGGTTGTTTGACCTGGATCTTCAAAGATGGAAAGTGGCACACTTGGGTACAAAAAGGAAGGCAGTAGAGTTTTGCCACCCTGGTGAGACTTGAGGGGAGGCTGCTTTCTTTGGCTTGTGGGGGTGGTTCACAATCTCTGGCATATAGAGATTATATATTTAATGTATATAATGTATAATCATGCCATTTGTGATAGGAGGATTTAGCCTCATTCTTGATTTTTTTTTTTCCCCTGTAGATCTGAAACTAAGAGAACCAAATTTCACATTGAAAAGAACTTTTAAAGTAGAAAATACAGGACAACTTCCAATCCACATAGAAACCGTTGAAATCAGTGGATATGCCTGTGAAGGCTATGGCTTTAAAGTCGTTAACTGTCACGAGTTTGCGCTAAGTGCTAATGCCTCTAGAGACATAGTCATATTGTAAGTATTTTCTTAGAAGGTGCAGTGTACTGACTCACTAACTTCTCTCATGCAGTCTTGTGCAAAGGTACATTGTCATATTTGCAAAAAATAAGAGGTCTTTATCAAAGGTTTTCATTGATTTTTTTCACATTATCTTCAGCTACGGATTTCTTTATATTTTTATTTTCAAAATTGTGAAAATTCTATCTTCAAAGTAGAGAGATAATCTTAGAAAACAATTTCAAAATTATTCTCAGAGCTGCCAGCAGCTGAGATACTGTTATGAAGTGTGTCTCAGCCACAGAGCAGGTTGTACACAAAGAATGTATAATACTTTAGTCAAAAGACTGTTTTAATGCCTGTATCGGTAATAGTGGCGGCATATTTTAACGATTAATTGATAACTTGTTTTTTTACAGTTTATTTAATAAAACCCCTTTCCCCTTAACTGAATAATAACTTCATGATATAACTACATACAAAGCATAGTGCTTGACCTCTAGAAGTACACTAAGGAATAAGACCATTTTCCTCCTGGTGCCTAAAGTAAACAAAGCATAAAGCACAACAGATAAGCAGTACTGCGGGGGATAATAAAAACCAGTGGGCTGGGACTTTGCTTAAAGCATTATTGGCAATGTAGCCTCGGTAAAAGGGAAAGGAAAGGAAACAGTAAGGGACAGCCTAGACACTACTCTCTGTATTAATATTGAAAAGCTGATTATTATTCTTGTTTATGTAATTTCTCAAATTATCCGCAGAACACAGTTGTGCATTAACCTCATGGGACAATACATTCAGGTTCTTATTTCAAAGACGTACAGGCTAGTATTTTGTTTAAACTACTTACCATCTATTTTTAAGCCTCAGTCTACTGCTGTCCTTCCATTTTAGGTTTACTCCTGATTTCACCGCTTCTAGAGTTATTCGTGAACTGAAGTTCATAACAACCAGTGGCTCTGAGTTTGTATTCGTATTGAATGCATCCCTCCCGTACCACATGTTAGCAACCTGTGCAGAAGCCCTGCCCCGGCCCAACTGGGAGCTGGCTCTGTACATCATCATCTCAGGAATAATGAGGTACTTGCGTCTTCTTTGGAAGTTGGTATCCACTTGTCACTGGACACCACTTATCAAGTGTCCACAGGGTCCCAGTCACTTATGTTAAGTGCTGAGAGGTGACAACAGGCAAGCCTTCACCAAGCTCACCTGTTGTGGGTCACTAGAGCCAATCCCTTCTTGGGTTCAGTATAAACAGCCTTCTTTACTACTGAAATTTGTTACACAAATTAAGTACATGTTTATTTCATAAGAAATAAATACCTATAATTTACCAGGTAAAGTTACTTCATTTCCTTAACATCACTGTGTGCCTGAGTAACATGAAACTTATTAGAAAGATTTTTTAAGTCCTCAGCATCCTTTTTTTTTTTTTTGCGGTATATCTCCTTATGTGCTTTAGATAGTGAAATACAATTTACATAGTTACCTGACATAACCTTTAAAATAAAGAGTTGGCCCCAGAGTTGAATCTCAAATTCCTCTCAATAAAGGAAAAATTATCCTCCAGGTGTTTATCCTGATACAAATAATTACCTCCTTCATATAAAGTCTCTATGTAAGATGGCATCTTATAAAAACTGTTCTGCAGATTTTCATCCAAAACACTTGGTTTTGGGCTTTTTGTCTTGCCCATTAAAAACTGTCAGAAACATGTCCTTTCTTTGTATCATAGTGTCCTTTATCAAAAACTCTGCAGGTACTAGTCAGCTCAGTACTCTTGTACTAAGTCCTGATTCTCCACCCCTACAGTGCACTGTTTCTCTTGGTCATTGGAACAGCCTATTTAGAAGCTCAAGGAATCTGGGAGCCCTTTCGAAGGCGACTTTCTTTTGAAGCCTCGAACCCACCCTTTGATGTGGGAAGGCCCTTCGATCTCAGGAGGATCGTTGGCATCTCGTCTGAAGGAAAGTATGTTCACGTAACACGGTCAGTTCTCTAATGTGTGTAGCTCTGACTGACATAACTACACGGAGAGATGATGTCTTTCTGTTCATCTTTGCTTGAGGGTAAAAAAAGAAAACCTGTAATTCTAATTACTCAGTAATATGTTTGCTGGCGTGTAGTACTCAATTACTAAGCACTCATGCCAGGTGTGTTTTTACCACATTGTGCAGGTTAAACTGTTAGATCACTCACTTGATTTATAAATTGTCACACAGAAGAGGCCCTGGAAGGTTGTGCCAATTATTCTTGCCTCTTGCTGTATTTTTCTGTTTCTATTTGTGATGGCCATACTGGTGAAAAAACTGTAATATTAGATTCTGTGGGTTGCTATTTGCTCATCTGTATCTGTAAAAAGTTGGTCCTTTTTTCAGCTTGAACCTTGGCTGTGACCCCAGTCATGGTAGAGGCTTCTGTGGAGCAGGCGGCTCATCATCCCGACCTGGTGCAGGGAGTCACAAGCAGTGTGGCCCATCAGTTCACCCACACAGCAGCCACAGCAATAGAAATTCAGCTGACGTGGACACTGTCAGGGCCAAAAACAGTTCCAGTACCTCAGGCAGGACTTCTGCACAAGCATCTGCCTCACAATCTACGGGCAAAGCAAGCCCCCTTGTCTTAGAGGCGAATGCAGTGACCCAGGGCCACGCAGTGGGCAGAAAGTCCAAAGGGGCAAAGCAGAACCAGCACAGCGGCCAGCATCATGGCCACAGCCCACTGGAACAGCATTTGCAGCCGCTGCCACCACCACCACCAGTGCCTCAGCACCAGGAGCCACAGCCTGAGCGGCTGTCACCCACCCCCCTGACACACCCTTCCCACCCAGAACATGCCAGCAGCACAAGGCACAGCTCAGAGGACTCAGACATCACCAGTCTCATAGAAGCCATGGACAAAGACTTCGACCACCATGACTCCCCGCCCCTAGAAGTGTTTACAGAGCAACCTCCATCACCACTGTCAAAAAGCAAAGGTAACCATCACCTGTTCCCTCTAACAGGAAGGCAGGGGCTGTGGGGGAAGCAAAGCACAAGGGCTCAAGGGTTGTCGGGATTGAGGTCAGATAAACAGCTCCCCTGGGGTATTCGCCGGCTCAAGTGCGTGTCCGCCGTCAGATGTCAAATTCCCTTATCACACTGCAAAGAGAAGTGTCCATGGGTCAAAAAAAGATGGGTTCAGATTATCTTAGGTTGCTTCTCAAGAGTCAGAAATTTGTCAGACATCTACTGTTTTCCTTTTCAGCTGCCTGTGATTAAAGCATTATTGTGATAAAGAGCTTTTTTTCATTGTTAAAAATAATTTTGGAGAGTAGTAAAATGGAGAACATCTGCCTTTTTTAACTCAAAAAAAAAAGGATTTCCATATAACCTCACCTGTAGAGCAGGGCTTGGCAGACTGCAGCCGGCAGGCCAGCTCCCTCCCCACAACTTTTGGAAGTTATATTGGAACACAGCCATGGTGATCTGTTTATGGGTTGTCGTCAGTAGCTGCTTTCATGTTTCCACAGAATTAGGTAGTTGCCACAGAAATAGTGTGGCCCCTCTGAGGTGAAAATTTTATTGTCTGACCACTTACAGGAAAAGTTTGCTGAGCTCTGCTTTAGAGTTCTGTATACTGCCTTGGTTAACCATTTCAGAGAAGCAGACTACCCCAAGACCCAGTGGCTTCACACACCACCAGCTGCCACCGCCGAGCTCCTCTGGTCAGGACCATGCATGCAGCTGAGCCGAGTCCTCTGGTACTCGCCAGACTGCAGCCAGATGTCGGCCAGCCAGGATGACATCATCTAAGTCAGAGGATGATGTCCTGGCTCACACAGGTGGTTGAGGGCAGATTCCGTTCTTCACAGGCACAAGACGCAGGCTGAGGCCCCAGGTTTCCTTATCACCCATGGCAGAGGCCTGTGGTGGCTCTTGTCTTTTATCAAGTAGTTACAGATGTCAGTTGGCCTCTCCAGAATGAGCAAGCAAGACAGCACAAGAGAACAAAAGCTGGAAGAATGGAAGTCAGTTTTCTGGGACCTACTGGGAGTGGCATCCCATCAGTTTCTGGTTTTCTGAGACAGGATCTCGCTGTATACTCCAAGCAGCTGGACTTGAACTCACTGTGTAACCCAAGCTGCCCTGAGACTTCTGGTGATTCTCCTGCCTCAGCCTCCTGAGTGCTCAGATTATAGGTGTACAACACCATGCCCAGCTGGCATCTCATCAGTTTTGTAGTGTTCTGCTCATTAGCACTGTAGTCCAGCCCACACTCCAGGAAAGCGAACTCTGCAAGGGCATAAATGTCAGGAGGTAGGATCGTCCAGCACCATCTGAGCTGTCTGCCTACCACACACAAATGGGTGGGCTGACTCATAACCTCCAAACCAAGGTGGAAAAACTAGGCGGTGGCCTCCAGCTGCAGCTTAGTGCTAGCCCTTCACAGCCTGGACTTTCACGTCCTCCTTTCTCTCCAGAGGCAGCATGTTAATATGTACCTCGATCTGTTTACATACCTCTGTCGCTGATCACCAAGCAGTTTCTGCCTCTGGTTCACACACGGGACAGGGAATTGGTGGACCTGGGAGAGCTGAAGAAACCTGACATCTCAGAGTCTTAAACTGCTTTTAAGAAACTCTTCATCCCAGTGATAAAAAGACTAACTACGCTGAGTCCCTTTCAAATCATACACATCTGTGTTTGTAAAACAGTCAAATGTCTTAAACATGATTTGTTAGCTTGTGCAAACTCCTCTTTTGATTAACCTATTAATAGAACTTACATATTTTAGGGTAATTTTATACTAATATTAGATGGCTACTTAAAAGCTCTTTTTAAAAATCAGATCAAGTTACATGTTTTTCCCTACTCTGGGCAAAATTAAAATATCTTTTATTGTCACAAAGAGTTGGACAGTCAACAATGAATAACTCATTATATGGGTCTGAAGTAGGCTTCACATAGTTCCACTTTTGTTCTCAGAGCTTTTCATTTAAAACTTAAAAAAAAGTTTTTTTGTTAAATTCCACAGTAGCCCCAGAACATCTACTAGAAGATAGTGATGGAGCGTGGGCAGCACATTGCTGGTGACAGTGACCCCATGAAGAGACAGTGGTGACGTGCTTCACATGAGCGGTCACACTCCTTTGTTTTCCTTCCCGTTGCTGCTGTTTGGACAGACAGAAGGACCCGGAGTATATATAGTATATGTAGTTTCCTTCAGTAAGTAGTTTTTTTGAAGTGTAGGGTATATGCAGTGAACTTTAGGGCTGAAGGTGTGGCCCATTGGCTCAGTGGCAAGCACTTGCCTAGCATGTGCAGCGTTCTGAGTTCCATCCCCAGCATTGATCCAAGAAAATAAGGCTGGCATTGATCCTGGAGTGCAGAATAGTCATGTCATAAGACCTTAGTCTGTTGGCTTTCTAAATCTGCTAACCCCCACCCCTGCATAAGGTCATCATGTTTACCTGTTAGATGAGTTTCCTGTTACTAGAAGCAAGCTGTTCTTAACCCTCCACCTACCAGTATCTCAAACAAAACTCATTACTTAAGTTGAACTTAGGTCTAGCCTGTGCAAGCCGTTCAGAGTATCCTCTCTCCTAATTAATGTGACCATCTCCCTGAGCTCCCTTTTCTGGTTGGGCAGCTTGCAGTCTCTCCGATCATTCCCTGATTCTCTAGTCACTTCCTGGCAAAGGGGGCACAGGAGTGACCTTTGTTCATTGTTAGCCTGCTCAGGGATTGTGTAGCTAGACAGTCGTGGGATTCTGCCCTTCTGTGGTGTCTCCTACTTGGAACACTTGCACTGTGGCCTGGACGGAGGCCAGGCTGGATTGAGGGCCAGAAGCCAAAGTAGCTGTGAGCCTGGCACAGCCCGTTCTGTGTCTGCAGTAACTGCACCCTAACTGCAACGCTGCAGACTTGGCACACCGTGGCGTTATCGATGTTTGACACCGCTTTACATGTTTTGGCAGGGAGGAAACTCCAGCTAAGAAAGCGTAGGTCGGGGCGGTACAGGAGCCAAGCTCCAGTCTGTGCGAGTCTGACCCTGCACTGTCCTGCCGCCTCAGAGAAAAGAGATTAGGAGGTAGTAGGCAAAACCGAATGCCCTCAGGAGGTGCAGCAAAATGAGACATAGTTGAGCACATTTTAAAGGAAAGAGCATTTACTCCACAGTTGTGTGACACGGGTGAGTTGTAGGGATGAAGAGGTGGCAGGTGGGTATAGGGTACTTTTTACCTGAGCCAACATGGCAGTCATCACTGAGACCAGAGGGAGAAGTGACAGGGTGGAAACAGAAAATAGATAAATCGGGAGCAGTCCAATTCCAGATAGCTGAGAAATCTGTACAGATTTTTATATGAATGTAAGATGTCATTTCTCTGGAATGAATGCCCAGGACTCAACTCCCTGGGTCATATTACAGTTGCCTGTTTAGTTTTTTAGTAAACTCCCAAAATGTTCTCCAGGGTGGCTGTTACTATATATAGTCCACTCCCAGCAGTAGTGTGGGAGTGAGGCAGTGTCCTCATCAGCATTTGGTGTCTTCATTATGTTTTCTACTGCAGCAATTCTGATGGGTTTGCAGTGTGTGTTATCACTGTGGATTTAATTTCGGTTTCCCTCATGGTTATGATGTGGAGCATATTTCCGTGTGTTTATGTGCCTTCCGTGTATCTTCTTTGGTAAAAAAAAAAATCTCCATGTCTTTTGACCATTTCTGAGTGAGGGTGACAGTTTTTTGTACTGTTGAGGTTTAACATACCTGTCTTTTGTCAGACTCGGTCCATAGATGTTTTCTCTTAGTCCATAGCATGCCCCCGCCCCACTGCACAGGAGCTGAATGTTGACTCCAGGACCTCAGTATGCCAGGCACGCACTCTGCACTCTTTTCATGCGCTTAAAATCCATAATCCATTTTGAGTTAACTTTTGTATAAAGTGGGGAACTTCAGTCACTATTCACTTTGGGGGCAGGGAGTTACTAGTTATAACCTCAGTTTTCTTAATAGGCTATTCATTTATCTATTTCATTTTAGGTAAGTTGTGATAGTTACAGATTTTTAAGGAAGTGGTCCGTTTAAACTGAGTTACCAAAAAAAAAAAAAAACTAAATTACCAGTGTGTACGTGTAGAGCTGTTTATAGTATTTTCTATTGCCTGTAGGATCTGTGTTGATATCTCATTTCATTTTGGATATAGGTAATTTGTATCTTGTCTTTCTTTCCTCCTAATTTTCCTTTCAGTCTTGCTAGAGGTTTGTTAACTAATAAAAGAGTTCTGTGTCATTGACTTTTCTCTACTGTTTATCTGTATTAATTGCATTGTTTTTTGCTTTTTTTAAGCTTTGTTTTATTTTGTTTTTGCAGTATTGAGGGTCAAATCTAATACTGAGCTGCATCCCATCTTTTTTTGAGACAGGTCTCACTGAGTTGTCTGTGAAGATCTCAAACTTGAGATCTTCCTGCCTTAGCTTTGCAGAGTCCTGGGATTATAGGCATGTACCATCATACCCACCTGAGACTTCCTTATTTTTTAATGTATGCTTTTTGTGCTGTAAACTTCCTTTTCATACCTCCTTTATCTGTGTCCTGCAAATTCTGATATCCAGAACTTTCATCTTCATGTCTGTAGGCTTGTTTTGAGACTTTCTGTGACCCATGGATCATTTAGAAGTACATTGTTTCAATGTAGTTTACCTTTCTGTTACTGCTTTCTTACTTGCATTCATTATGGTTGGAAAACAACTCTAATTGATTCCACTTCCTTTAAATGATTAGGTTTGTTTTATGCCCCAGAATTGTGTCTTTCTTGGCATAATAATGCCAATGAGCACTTAAGGAGAATGAGTATCCTTTTTTTTTGTAGAATAGTTTGTAAATGTCCATTAGATTCTCTTGGTTTTTTTTTTTTTTTTTTTTTATTTTTTTTTTTTTTTTTTTTTTTTTTTTTTTTTTTTTTTTTTTTTTTTTTTTTTAAACATTTTATTTTATTTTATTTTATTTTTTTATTTTTTTATTTTTTCCGGGACCGGGGATCGAACTCAGGGCCCTAGTGCTCAGCGGCAAGCACTTAGCCCACTGAGCTGTACCTCCAGCCCTTTAAACATTTTATTTTATTTTATTTTATTTATTTTTTTTTTTTTTTGATTCTCTTGGTTGACGGCATTGTTGAGTTCTTTTTTTTTTTTTTCATTGTTGAGTTCCTCCATAACCTTCCTGATTTTCTATCTGATTGTTCTATAGTCGAAAGAAGGTTGCTGATGTCTGTCTCTGTCTTTGAAGTAGATTTCTCTTTTAGACCCGTTTCTGCTTCACATGTTCGCAGCTCTGTCTAATGTGCACACATTTAGGGTTGCTGTAGCTTGACCTTTTCATCATTATGTGTGTCCCTGTTTGTCCCTGGCAACTTGCTTCCTTCAAGATTTGCCTTGATAGTAATATAGCCAATCCCTGCTTTCCTTTAATGTATCCACAATATATTTTTTTCATTCTTTTACTTCCAGCCTGCCTATATCATTATATTAGAAGTGAGTTTCTTATAGATAGTATAATTAGGTCATGATTTTTAATCCAGGCTGCCAGTCTCTTTTTAACTATGTATTTAAGCCATTTTCTTTTAATGAAATTGTTGCTGTAACTATGTGTTCTCTATTTTTATGTTTTCTGTTCTCCATTTTTCTCCGTTTTCTTTTTCCTACCTTAGTTACTTGTATATTTTTTAAAGTTCTGTTTTGATTTAGTTTAGTATTTTTACTATATCCTTGTATAATTTTTTTAGTTGTTGTTCTAGGTATCACATTACATATACATAACTTATCACAGTTTTCTGGGATCATCTTACCAGTTTCTGCAATCTCAGCCTTGCGGCTAAACAAGAGGAAATTTTCTTTCAGGACACACTTAGAAATTTTTAAATTTCTTATCTATGTCTGGAGATGGGAATTTAAATCTTTGAGCTCCTTATTTTCCTTTACAAGTTTGTCCAGTGAAGCTAAAACCAACCAACCAGTATCATTATATTTCCTACTCTGCCAAAGAAATTCAAAAGTTCCATGTACAGAATCACTAAATTCTTGACATCTCACAAGTGATGAATTAGGATAAGCAAATGGATTTACACAGCATATTGGTTTAAACAGTGCATGCCAAGGAGTATCAGTATACTCCACAGAATTAGGAGAGGTGTGTTTAGGTCTCACCAAATTGAGGAGCCAACTCCAGGAACCCTAAAGCCATTAAAGAATGCCATCATTATATTCTGTTTCTCTAGAGCCATTCCTGGTACCAAAATCTGTATCAGTCAGGATTTACTAGAGAACCAGATACAAGATATACAAATGTACAAGAAATTATAAGTTTGGCTTACAGTGGTCAGCCACAGAGTTGGACGAGGAAGCGTGCAGAGGGTGTCTGCACACTAGAGATTGAAGAGTTCAGTCCAAGGTCTAGAGCTCACTGCAGTGTCCATGCAAGTCCATATCAGGAGGCTGATGAGTCTGCCCCAGAATGCTGAAGAATTTACAGCAAAGGCCTAAGAGTCTACACCAGAAGGCTAGAGTCCCAGGTGGAAGCCAGACAGTCTGCACCAGAAGCCAGGACGCAATCACCAAGCTGAAGGCAAAGACTTGAGCTCCTCCCAAAACCAGCAGTCAGGCCTTCCTCAATTTCCTTTTATTGCGTGCAGCCTATCCACCCTGAGGGGTGGGTCCTCTGTACCCACGCCATCTCCAGGCCCTCCTCTTGCACAGGCTCAGGGTGAATACAAAGTAAGGACCCTGGCCCCCTGCTCAGTCACTTAGTTTACCTAAACTTCTTAAGTTGACGCAATGGACAACATCCTAGAGCAGGAAGGGCAGGTCCTTTTCACCTCAGGATGTAGAACTGCTGAGGTATTTAGTTAAGCTTTAGACTGCTCAAGTTGACACAGTGTATTAATCATAACAGTTCTTTTCATCTTAAATCTCTTTGCTGAGGCTTTTTGGCTTTTTTTTTATTTCAAGTATGTTCATAAAAATGAAGCATTTTTAGGAGAGCTGCTTTCATCTTTATCAGGTAATTCTAGCATATATGTTATCTTGACATTGGCATCTGTTGATTGTTTTGCTTACTGATTTAATTGCAGTCTTCCTGAATCTTGGCTTGAAGAGTGACTCTGATTGAAACCTGGACCCTTGAGTATTAATTTCTGGGACTTTGGGTCCTACTTAAGCTTTGGGTAGTGCTATCTGGTTATTGCTGGGTGGAGTTAGAAGTTCTGATTACTGCTTATCCCCTGTTGACACCCTCCTTATCCCAGCTGCATGGGGCTGGAGCTGGCACTGCCCGCGTTGTCCACACAGGGATGGCTGGGCTGGTGAAAGTGCTGACTCTCCATTAAGCTGCCTCTGATGCTATCCAGTGGGGAAGAGGAGAAGGTTGGCTCCTTAGTGCTGGTGGGGTTCAGAGTAGGATGAAACCCCCAGCTCCTCACTGAGCCCTCTTTGACCCCACCATGGCAGGCAGACTGGATGCCTGGTTTGCGCCTTGTAAGGGTGAGGTCTCGTGGCCAGCATGAGTGGAGATGCCCTCCAGGTGAGCCAGAGTAGAGCAGTTTGTCCTCTTGCTTGCCCCTTTCCTGCCCCTTTGGCTGAGAGAGAGCTAGCTTTTCATCAGGGCTTGTCTGTGCCATTGGTGTTTGTGGGTAGATAGGTGTGTCAAAAGGAAACCCAGGGACCATGTGTCACTCCAGTCTGTCACCATCCCCCCATCAGAGCCACCCCTTTTCTTGGGTGGGGGGAATGGTTTGGATGATGTTTAATTTTTTCCTAACCCTGTCCAGGGTTTTTAATTCTTAGCAGGAAGAATAGGGCAAAGTATATCTACTCCACCTTCCCAAAGTGTAAGTCTCCAGATTTTTTAATGGGATTTATGCTTCTGAACTAGGGGAAACCTCAAGTTCCCATAGATAGAGAGGCAAAATGGGATTTAAAAGTCATTAGTAAAGATTTGTACTACAAAGCCACAGATTGGCAGTTATCACAAAACCACTTATTGGTCCTGACCACTAATTCTCAAAGAGCCCTCTGTTAAAAGCTGTTGTGATCTACTTTTGATGGGGTACATTATTTAGGAAAGATTGAGCTGGGGTTAACATTTGGACTAGGGTTGCAAGTCTCATTGCAGGTCACACTCATGGTGCAGTTCATCGAACTGACTTTGAAGCCCAGCAGGTGCCACTGATGGCTTGCTGAGGATGGAGCAGTCAGAAAGGCCTGCTCTCTGCGCCTGAGGTGCTTAGGCTGTACGCAGACGGAGCCAGCAGTGGGGAGGTGTGAGTGTTGAAACCCAGAAGGGGAATCTCGAGGGAAAAGTAGAAAAGAACTCATGTCCACGTTTAGGAGGTGACAGCAGAAAGCTGGTGTCCCCAGCCACAAGGCTCCTTGAAGGTGGTAGGAGCAGACAGCGGGTGGCCAGCCTCAGGACTGTTCATCAGCTGTCGGTGTGAGCCCGGTCCACCTGGCTGCCCTACCCGGAGCCCTTTTCTTTCACCAGCGTGACATCAGCACAGCTCTTCCTTGGCCGCTTCAGAGGAGATGCACCCCGAGCGTCTCTGAGCTGCTTCCCCATCAGCTCATGCCATATGACTGTGGATTGGTTAGTTCATGTAGCAATTATGCACCAGTTAAGTCATGGTTACCTAAGAGGCTGGAGACATGCCGTCTCCTCCCCTGTGTGCCGAGTTAATCCGTCTTTGAAGGGCACTCTCCCTGTCATTCCTTTCTTTGGTTGACAGTAACTGCATATATTTATGGGATATAGTGTGATGTTTTGATAAATGTTTATGTTGTAGGATGATTAAATCAAGCTAATTAACATATCCATCACCCCATATACTTAGCATTGTCTGTGGAAAAACCATTTAAGATCTTTTAGGAACTTCGAAATGTGTAATACTGCTAACGGTAGTCACGGTGCCGTGCCGCCGATCCCAGGCGTGTCCCCTGCCCGCCCGCCCCAAGTCTCCCTGCTCCTCCTCCACCTCCAGCCCCTGGTCTCCACCATTCTGCTCTCCGCTTCCCTGTCACTTCACACCTGTTAGAATAGCTGCTGTCAGAAACAAAAGGCTACGGTGTGAGCATGTATCAAAACATCAGCTTGGCCAGGCACACACCTATAATCCCAGCTGCTCTGGAGCCTGAGGCAGTAGGATCACACGTTCAAGACCATCCTGGGCAACTTAACATGACCTTATCTTAAAACACTTTTTTGTAAAGGGCTAGGGATGAATGGGAATGCAGGACCCTAGGTTCGGTCCCAGTACCACCAAAAGCAAGGTGAAATAAAGCATCTTATACTCCATAGTTCTGTAATACGCATAGTTAATTTGTAATTTTTTAATTTGAAAAAAATTAAATATTCACCAGTGATAAGGATTGGCTAAGACATAAAGGAAAGAGGTCGCTCTGAATCCCTCCCCCACTGTCTGAACACTGACAGCAGCAGGGCAGCGTGAAGAGTAGTCTGGACTCGGGAAACAGTCTCTGTCGTAGTCAAGGGTGGGGCTACCTAGGCACAAGGTAGCAACAGGCCTGGACAGATGGAGGGGTCTGGATTGTGGGGAAATTTGAATTTCATCCTACAGAAGAGGGACAGGATAAAGTTTTTAAGCTTTAAGATGTTTCTGAAGGAAGTCACTGCTGCTGACAGTGTGGAAGGAAGGTGGAGGGGAATAGGAATACTGCACTGTTGCAGCAGATGACAAGCCCTGAGCCAAAGACAGGGCCATAGGGCAAGGTAAGAAAGGAACTGGAGCGCTCAGAGTAGACTGTTAGGCTGATTGATTGCTTAGTGAAACTGCATTGTTTCGATCATTCCTTCCAAATGACCCAGAATTCCCCATATTCTGCTCTGAAGAATAGGTACCTTTCCTCCAGAACACCCAGGAGATACACGCATGCCACAGTCCTGAAAAACAGGTAATGTGGTACTGCATCCTTACCAGCGTGTTATGTGCATTGCTCCGATGAGCAGGATAGCGTTTACAGGCTCTGCGTAGTTGCAGTCCACCAATCACTAGAGGAAATGTGCCCACCTCGGAGTTTCTGTTTCCTTACACCTGGAATGTAGTCATATAATTTGCATTTCTAACAAGTTCTCAGGTGATGCTGATTCAGCAGATCTGGAAAAGCAGGGTGAGAACCACAGACCTAACAAAAGGCTTTAGGATCTCCTCTCCCTAAAGCCTGATCTTTCTACCGGAAACCAGCTCGGAGGAAGCGACTCTGGGGAGCGAGCTTGCACTGAGAATCACCTTATCGCTTCACCCTACCAAGTGGCAAGGGAAGGCAGAGCCGCTGCCGGAGCCGGGTCCTGTGGAGATGGGGTTTCCTTCAGGAAGATGTGGCTGCAGTGTCACTCTCGGTAGTCCTTCAGCCCCTTCTTGGGAAAGCACAGCCTTTTCCCTCCACCACCGTCTGAACTCGGAGTTGAAGGAGCAGCAGCAATTGTCCCGGCCACCGAAGAAGCCACTGGCCTGGGTGATAGGGTGGGTGCTGAGACTGTAGACCAGTGATTTTCCATCTTAGTGTGCAGAACCCAGGGGTCCCCTCTGGAGCTGTTTGATCTGAATCTCTTGGGGTGGAAGCCAGATTGTAGCATTTTGTTAATGCTCCCTAGGTTATTCTGAAGTGTGCCAGGTTAGGAAGCATTATTATAGACAGAACCTGAAAGGTGTTTTTAGTATATTCACCTCAGTTTTATTAGACATTTTAGATTTTAATCACTTCACTTAATTAAAGTGACCTCTTAGGGAAAAATAGAATGGTAAAGGGGCAGATAGTGAGATGCAGCCAGCAAAAAGTTGTCAGAAGATAGAAGTACCAGAAGTGATCATGTCAAGGCCAGCAGGACTGGACAGAGAGGGGCAGGTGTTGGTTTTACAGGTCATAAGCTTTACAAGAGCACATTCATTAAGACCGGGGATGGAAGCCCAAGTGCACCTTATTAAAAAATTAATAAAAGATGAGCATTTAGAGGTAAAGAGTAGAAACTATTTCATGAAATAACCATTTTTAAACCCAAGTTTTTAACTTAATTGTTGGGGTTTTTTTCCTTTACCTGTCCATAGCTTTAAAATTTGAGTTTGTTTTTTAAAAATTTACTTTTAGCCTTTCCGATTTATTATGAAGGTTTCAGGTTATCATAAATATAGGTCATTTATACATGTCTGTCTCTCACCCAGGGAGCCCAACCTGATAAAATTGGATAATCGCAGGTGAGAAATACATTGGAGTGCTGATCTTGGTCACATGGAAAAGCTAGAGGTCCCTGCACATGGGCTGCCAATCTCTCAGAAACTGAGCGGTCCTGATGCTGCTGACCAAGCAGACACACCCCTGCCCTTCTGCCCCAGCCCTCTGCATGTGTCAGGGACACAACAGTAAGCCAACGTGCTGTGCCAAGACAAAGGCCTTTAAGTTTTTAGAGTGATCTCTCAGTTGCAGTTTCGAGGCCAGCACCTGCTAGAACCGGTGTGGAGCAAATGGTAAATCGGCATTCCTGGAAAGGAGCCAGAACCTTCCTAGATCAAGCTCAACAAACTCTCTCCATAAGGGAACAAGTAATAAAGTGTTTGAGGCTATACGGGCCATAGACTACCCCTGTTCTCTGTATTCTCTTTTTCAGCCACTTAAAAATGTAATATCAGCTGGGCATGGTGGCGCACACCTGTAATCCCAGCACTCGGGAGGCTGAGGCGGGAGGATTGTGAGTTCAAGACCAGCCTGGGCCACAAAGTGAGCTCAAGGCCAGCCTGAACTGCATAGCGAGACCCTGTCTCTAAAAGACCCCCACCCCAAAAAAAGTAATATTCATTCTCAGCTCAGTATCCGTATAAAACAGGCTGCAGGCCAGCTTTGCCCATTGGGCCACAGTTCACCAGCCCCTTCTCTAATGTCAGGGTCTAAATCCTTAGAACCTGTTAGTGGTGGCATTCATAGAGATGAAGTTGTATCCAGTCACCATTTTCAAAGGCTCTATCTAGCAGTGGTGTCAGGTGCAGGGTGGGTTCATATGTGGCTTGGAAGTGTCTGCAGGTCTCACCTATCTTCCAGGTGGTTTTGCAGATGCATCTGCAGGGCTGCAATTCTGGGATGTCCCTGCCTATCTGTCCCTGTGGAACATCAGCCCTGTTCATCCCCGTCTTCACAGTACACAGAACATTGCCTGGGATGTGTGTCATGACTTGGTTCTCATCTGTCTTAGTACATCTAAGGTCTCTTAACATACTCTTTTTCCCAGCTCCGCTTCAGTATTCCTGCGCCCGCTGCCACTCTGCAGCTGCTCGTAATCCTCACTACAGCCCTATAAGGCCTTGTCTCTCACCACACAAAGGACAGGCCAGGGCCATGTAGCCACTCTGTAAGGCCAGCATTAGAACCAGCCACCATGGCTTCCCTCCCTCAAGTGACAACACACCAGCAGTTCATCTCAGTGTCACCACCAAGCTTCTGTCCCAGCCTGTTCAGAGGCTCTCTGGTTTTCATTTCTGCGGCTTTCTAAAGCCCTGTCACCCAGGGAATAGTTCCACATGTTCCAGATCTCCTGCATTTGTCCAAATCCACCCAAGTATACTCCTGTGCCAGGTGCATTCTGCTGTACGTAAACCATGCCTCAGTAATCTGATCACAAAGTCCAGCCAGCTTTGGAAAGCTTTAAATCAAGAAAAAATAAAGTAGCAAAAGAAACCTTTGTTAAGGGGAAGAATCCAACTTCTTCAAAAAAAAAAGATAGTGGCTTTGTTTTCTGAGCTGTTTACAAATCAAGTTATTTTCCTTTGCTTTTTCATTCCCAGGGAAAGGAAAGCCTCTTCAACGCAAGGTTAAACTGCCGAAGAAGCAAGAAGAAAAGGAGAAGAAGGGAAAGGGGAAGCCCCAGGAAGATGAGCTGAAAGACTCTTTGGCTGATGACGACAGCTCCTCCACCACCACAGAAACCTCAAACCCCGACACAGACCCGCTCCTCAAGGAGGTACACAGGGTCGTGGAGGGACTCGGGGAGGCAAGCTCCTGCAGGTGGGAACTATGTGCCTCATAGGTCCTGGGTTTCGGACAGCCTAACATCAGCACACTCTGAGGTTAAGCCTCAGTGTGCACGGGTGTGCCTGCAGGGTCACATCCTGGCACTGGGGACCAGAGCCTTCCTTTCCCCCAGGGAAGAGCATCTGCAGCATGTGAAAAAAGTCAGACAAACCAGAAACACTAGCTGAGCGGCAGGGAGCATCTGCACTAGTAACTGCTCCTCCTCAGCAAACCTGTTTCTGATTGTGTCAGTTTTCATTGTGTCATCTTGTCACTACTAGGAGCACGGCTTTGGTGGCCGCTCACTCTTCAAGCCGGTGGAACAGTGACTGTCCCAGATGGAGTGTGGCCCAGAGAAGGTCACCTTGAACTGGTGCCCACCTAGGTTCTCTCCCAACTGGGACCCAGGGAGTCCCCAGCTCACAGGGCTTCACCATCTCAGGAATAATAGCACAGAGCGCCTGGCACAGAGCGGCCATCAGGACCTGAGGGTAAAGTCACAGTTGTCAGTATGACCAGGAATGTGGATTACAAGTAGTGTGCAAAGGAGCGAGGACAGAGTTCTACTTTGGCCTTATTTCTGGATAAGTAGATTTCTCATTTAAATAGTACATAGCCTGTAATGCTGTGGGCCATAATCTTTTTCAGTCTAGACACCTAAGGAGCACTTCTTAAGCACACTCAACAGTGTCAGGTGGATGAATTGATTCTTACAATAAAATGTGCATGTAGCTCATGTACATCAACCACTATCCTCTTTGCATGCCCTTGCAGGTGGCACGGTGCCATCCCCCTTAGTAGAATTCCTAATTAGTGCTAGAGTCATGTATTTTGTGTTCATTGTAACAAATTACTTCAGAGCAGCACAGCTATCAGAGCTAACCCTCTAGGACATCTTCCATCTCTGCTGTGTGGGTAGCATTTGGGGAGCCCTTGGCGCAGCCGTTCTCACGCTGAGCTGCCTTTCCAGCCTCCTCCCTGGTCGGCCCCAGAGCGCTGGCTCTGACTGCCTAGTCTGCCAGCCTTCTCTGCACCTTCCAGTATCGTGCTGCCCTGCCCCATCTCCTTCCAGGCCACCTGGTTGCCTCACAGGAGCTTAGCGCCCTGCTCTCTGGGAGACCCATGCATCTGCTCCCCACCCCATGCCTTTCCTCTCCCAGCAGCTCTCTCACCGGAGCTCGGGAGCTTTGATTTCTGTGACTGCGCTCAGGTTGCAGGTGGTATATTTTCTTGCTGGCTGGATTACACTTGCCGGATACTTTTTCTCTTGTTTTCTCCAGTCCTGATCCACCCCTCCAGTGAACGAACGTGTGGCAGTCACCTACGTGCCAGGCCTTGTGCTAAGTGGTCAGGCAGCAGCCCTGGGCAAAAGGCCCTGTCCTTGTCCACCCAGAGCTCTCGGTCTGCGAACCAACCACCTGAGCCGTTTTGGGTCCAGGAAATGCTTCTTGAGTGACTCAGTAGTCCGTAATGATGCATGGGCCAGGGCCTGTCTCAGCCCTGCCTCTGGTTATTCACTCCTGACAATTAAAGGGATTGCCTGGGTGTGATCTGGGAAATCCAGGCTGTGTCAGTGACCACCTGCAGAGACCCCCAGACCTGTGGCTGCCCCCCTTGCTGAGTATGGCCTTCCCCTGTCTGTCCCCTGAACTAGCTCCATGCTTCTTGGTGGCAGTGGTGAAGAACCAGGTTGTTTAGTGCCCAGCACCTTCTACATGCAGCTCCCATCAGCTCAGCAACCCTTGAGGAGGTGAGCGTGCACCCTGTTAGGAGGCAGGCCCACCACACGGGGGGGGGGGTGTCTGCCACAGCAGCCACCTCTTTCATGCCCTCTCGGGTACCTCGCTCCAAAAACACAGTGCAGCTAATGAGCCGACCTCATAAAGGCCCAGAAACAGCGACTGATGGGTCAGCTGACAGGCATAGGTTCTGGAGCATGCACCTCCCACCTCCCTCATCCCACATCCCACTCCCACACCTGAGCGGCAGGACAGCCCCTTGCACACAGGACCATTTTACACCAAAGGCCCACTCTGCCCTCTGTCATATGTGCCCTCCTTCACAGGACTTCAGGGAGGAGGGGATGGGCCCTCCTGGTAACCCTACTGCCTGGCAGTGCCAAATATGAGAATGGATACCAGGTACCGAGCCATTGACAGAGTAGCTGTTGGCATTGAACCAACCTCGACTGTTACCAGGCTCAGGGAGGAGCGAATGTGAGTGCACTGAGGGCCACCTGCTCTGCCTTCTTTCCTGGAGTGTTTGCTCAAAGGTGGGCCAGTGCCAGAAGTGTTTCACATTACACTATAGTCTTTGCTGAACTCTTCTTAGCAATACAGACAAGGTTTGGCTCGCTAATACTTCAAAATAAGAAGGTACCAGTTGCCACTGCCCCACCATCACTGTTAGGATAGGATTAAATTAAAGTGACTGTCTTTATAGTTTAGACTCTGCACAACACAATTCTAAGATACTTAAAATGTGGGAAAACTTGCCAGAACCACAGTAAAGATCCATTTTCATGAAGGAGCCTGTCCATATTACACATAAGACACGTAGATCTCTTACATTGTAGATTTTGTGTCCTCACCTTCAAATGGTACTCATGTTAGTCATTTCTACCAACCCTTCTCAAGCAAGTAAGTGTACTGTTTTTTTACAGGACACAGAAAAGCAAAAGGGAAAACAAGCCGTCACTGAAAAACAGGAAAGCGAAATGTCTCAAGTGAAACAAAAGAGCAAAAAACTTCTACACGTTAAGAAAGAGGCCCCGGCAGACGCGAGGCCCAGGTGAGAGACATAAGTACGTCCAGAGAAAGGTACACACAGGGAGCTGCTGATTAAAGTCAGGTATTACTTCGGTTTTGGAGGGGTTCTGATAGCAAAAGCTGGGTCCTGCTTCAGGTTTCTCTTGGGTTTTTTCTTACGTCTAACATGTGCTCAGATGAGGGGCAGCCAGACATGGAGAGGGCAAGGTTAATAATCTGTTATGAAAATTTAGATTCACGATTCATTCCCAGGCGAAGAGCTGTTTCACTTGTGCACAAAGGTGGTGTTGGGTGGTCCAGCGGGATGAGCATAACTTTTGTCACAAAGAGCTCTACGTCTGTAGAGGCACTTTAGAATTGTGTGCCATAAAACTTGGAAGAGTTTGTTCTTACTAGAAGCTGTCAGGCAGGTGTCGGTGAACTGACTCACTTCAGTCCATGGCACAGGCCTCAGGCAGGCCCTCAGGGAGGCCTTGCTGCAGGAGTCTCTCCAAGGGAATGAGCACTCTGAGCTAAGGTCACTTCATGTTCTCATTAGACCTTGAGCCAGTGTCTGCATTCCTGATAAACGGAGTTGAGTGCTGGCATCATTGATAACGCACTTGGTAGTTTGTCATAAAAATATCCAGCAGCATGACCTACTTTTGGACACAGACAGCAGGAAGTGATGCAGGAAGTCAGGGCATTGGGTGTAAATCAAAAAGGAAGTTTCAAAAAAAAGGAAATTGTAGCTTTTTGTCATTATTAGTCTGGGCCTAATTTGTGAAAAGGCTATTCTGTGGAAATGCTGACTCTGACTCTGGGAATATGACTGACTTTGCAAAAAAACACAACTAACCTGGATTTGTTAGTGATTACTACAGTAAGCCATGAGCTTATGAAGTGACAGATGGCACTGATTGCTAATAGAGTATTTCTATTGAAAATTTAGTCCTTTGTGAGAATTGTTAGTTTGTGGGACCAGGCCCACATTTTGTTGAGAATTGTATGACCCAGTTAGAAGGAATGTCAGGTGGACTATGCGAGGGGGCAGAGAGAGAGGAGATCGCCCCTCCTGAAGAGGAGGTTGGCACTCTGGCACCTGTCCTGAGGGAACCTGCTGGAGGCACCAACCGGTGCTAATGTTCCAGCGTCCCGGAGCAGGATTAGCGCTGCTCTAGTGACTCAGCGTGCTCCCCTGGTGCTTTTTCAGGCTTAAGTGATTGGGTAGATAGATATCATGCAGTACATGAGGCAAATGCATCCAGATCATGAAAAACCCTAGTTTTCATGTGGGAAAAATCTTTTTAAGTATAGATAATTACACAGTTCTTATGATCATAAATTTAAAAGCCATTGCTCCTAAGAATTACCTCATAAGTACTGTCCCATAGATAACCGTTACCACACCTGCTGTTTGCTAGCCCTGGTGCTTGAGTTGGGTCCCTGAGGAGACTAAGCAGACAGGACATGTTTGTCCTGACCCTCATCTTTCTTCCCCTGACTTCTGTATTCTGACTTTATCAGAATAGCAGATTTGAGTTTGAGGAGTCTGTGAAACACTTTGCTTGAGTCTGTTGCCTTTGCAAGGATTTCCTGTTCTCTGGTAAAGCAGAAGTGAGAGCAGCCAGTTCTCTATTCCTAGCCCAGGCATGATGGTTCCAGCAGGTCCCTGGGTCCTCCTGATGCATAGTCAAGAGAGTAGTGATTACCGGAAGACAGTGTAAGCCATGTGCTTTCAGTTACCTTTTTAAGCCCTCTTTTTATCCCTGGAAAAATCCATGTGCAATCCCAGTCTTTCAGTCTCCCTATTCTAATCCTTTTAAATGCGCTGATCAATGCCGAGCGTGGTGGCACATGCTTATAATCCTAGCACTCGGAAGGCTGAGGCAGGAGGATCATTGCGAGTTTGAGACCAACCTGGGCTACAAAGTGAGCACAAGGGCAGCCTGAACTACATAGAGAGATCCTGTCTCAAAAAGAAAATTAATTAATTAATTAATTAATTCACTGATCATTGTTTGTTTTTACAAAAATTATTGAGGATCAGTGCTCACTTCGGCAACTTGTACGCTAATGTTGGAATGACACAAAGAAGACAGTATGGCCCCTGCACAAGGATGACGCGCAAATTCATGAAGCATTCCATATTTAAAATACATTTATATATATACTGAGAATCAGAATTCATTATTTTGTGAATCAAATATGCAGCTAGACAGAGACTGATTTTTGTAAGTAACGAAAGATGATTGCCTCTTGGTAGAGCCCTTCCTATGTGCCCCAAGCTGTGACAGGTGCTGCAGCTGTTGGTCAGGCAGAGTCACAACTGGTCCTCACTTCACTGTGAGAGAGCAAGCCCTGTTGGCTGTGACTCTGCATGCCTGAAGGAAGTAGATGCACACTTTCAAAAAGTTACCTTGGGGGCTGGGGATATAGCTCAGTGGCATAAGCACTTGCCTGGCAAGTGCAAGGTCCTGAGTTCAATCCCCAGTACTGTAAGTAAGTAAATAAATAAATAAAGTGCAAGGTCCTGAGTTCAATCCCCAGTACTGTAAATAAATAAATACATACATACATACATACATACATACATAAATAAATAAAGTCACCGTAACAAGGCCTCCTTTGGGGACCTTTAGGGGCAGTGATCAAGCCAGGGGCATGGCTTATACTCCAGCCCCTCCCACACTCAAGATTGGGCATCAGAACAGTCAGCTGTGAAGAGCAGGACCACGGGCTGCGGGGCAGAAATGTGGACTCCCATTTCTCCAGCATTGACACTGTGCAAACAAGCCTGTGGCCTCCAAAAGACTGTTCTGGGTCACAGATACCAGCAGAGAGGAATCCCATTTCATCAGGGGCTGCAGCTTAGGACACCACCTACCCCATGATCTTTTGTTTTCCTGCTTGTTCATCAGGGCTCTACATATTTTAGTACTATAGTAACCTCCAGTGAGCAGAGGTGAGAGTGTAGTGTGCCCAGCCACGGGCAGCAGACACCACTCTCCACACACTGGCCCATCCCCCAGCACTGGCCCTGTCCTGCACAGGGGCCTGAGTAGAGAGAGGGCCTGTCTGGGCCCCCTTATCTCTCCCTTTTAGAAAGAATCACCTCAAGTAAGCTGGCTTTCATCCGTTTTATTTTGAAGCCTTAATAAAGGTTTTTGCTAGAGATCATCTGGTTTAATTGAGGAATATATGAATCCGCAAAAATAAAATAGTCTGGCACCTTTTTTCTAAAAAGCCAATTAACTTTATAGTGTAACAGAGCTGAGCTTTGTATAAATAGACACCCCCACTCCTCTGCTGACTTACCTAAAAATAACCCACAACCACACTACCTCCCCCTGAGGCCTAGGTGTCTGTGTCATGGGAGCCTTTGGGGCTTTTTTAGAAAACAGTTTTTAAATAACTCTCAGAAGTGGAAGAGGGACAGGTGATTTTATAATACTGTAGTATTAGCAGTCTCACCCATAAAGAGTGAGTTGTTTTCACTTCAGTTTGTCACCCTATCTAAAATTCTACTGATTTGGGCTAACAGAGACCCTCTGGGGTTTTGGTTAGCTTTTTTACTAATTCCACATGTAATAGCTGTTATGGGAAACTTATGAAATGTAAAGAAAACACACACAGAAAATGACTTCGACTCTACCACTGTACAAAGTGTTTGCAAATAGCCTTCTTTAGAACATGTTAATCCACTTAGAGAACACACTTTCCTGACCTGAAAGGGGAGCCAGGGCCTCCTGGTGCCAGTGGGCGGAGGCTGTTTGGACCCCCAGAGCTTTGAGATCTGCAATGCACAGGTGCTGTGAGTGTCCCCGACCCCAAACCTAGCAGGTGGCAGCACTGTAGGGATGGCGGTGGAAGGAAGACGTTGTGGTGCAGGGAGCCCTTGAAGGGCGGGGCTGGGTCACACATTTGAGCACTGGGGACAGCACGCGCGCCCAGAGGTGGAGACTGCCAGAGACACAGCCATCTGTGCAGACTGTAGGCGATAGCGAGAAGCAGGCTATGGGCACAGCCTCAGCTCAGCGCCATCGTGGATGGTTTGGGGATAATTCCCTGCAAGGGGCCTGGCTCCCCACAGCTGTGTCTCGGCTTCGCCAGAGCATCTCACAAAGGGTGCTCCCCCCCCCTGCAGGCCCCAAGTCCAGGCGTGATCTCAGGGGGCGTCACAGAGGCGGATTTCTAAAGAGCACTTCATCACCATGTGCCGTACTGCTCACAGGGTCAGCTCCGCAGACCTGCTGCCCAACACATTGCTGCCGCGTCGCACTCTGCGCTGCTTGTCTCCCAGCAGATTCAGTGTCTCCGTGTGGAGACTTAAAATAGCCCATCAGGCTATGTTGCCTTGGTGGACAGGAAATTCAATTAATTGTCCTGTTTATACAATATATGCTTATTATTGAAAGTTTTCCCTCAGAATCTTTTAGAAAGCATTTACCCTTAATCCATAAAAAGAACATTTCTAGTGGTTGCCTAGGATTCACCACGTTGTGCTGGCCTGGACCCCGTGGGAAGCAGCTCAGGTTTCTGCTTGGGCCTAGCTCCTTTCGGTTTCCATGGGAAAATGTGTCCAAGGTTTTGAATAGCAGAACCCCTGAGGTGCTAAGTCTGAGACCCACAGAACCCGCATATTCAGAAGTGCTGCCGGGGGCCAGGTACAGAGACTTCCTCTTGCAGAATACATTACCTGAGGCAGACGCGCTGACCCCACCTCTGCACCCCGTCAGCGCTCAGAACAGAAAAAAGCACTGTGCTGGGCGTTCCCGAGCAGTCCAAGCTTGCTCGGAAGGCCACAGTGGTCTTGGACAAGCAGTGTGGGTGGGACACACCTCCTGGAGCCGTATTAGACATGCAGGGACATTATAGGATAATTATAGTGTTCATCTCTTCTACCCTCTGTTCCAAAACAACGGGACACGTCTGTATCCTCCATCCTTGTCTTTCAGCTCTTTAGAAATACCATATACTCCCCCGCTGGAAAGTAAACAACGGAGAAATCTGCCTACCAAGATTCCTCTCCCAACTGCACTGACAAGTGGATCCAAATCACGAAGTTCCCAGAAAACGAAAGGTACTGTCACTTTGGTCACGTGGGTATTTCCGTAATTGCTGTGAGTTGTGAGTAGCTGGCAGTTACTAGTCACAGAGTGGTGTTCTTGTCCTTCTCAACAACCTCAGCAAGACAGACCTGAAGGAGAGGAGTTGGCCCCCACTAACAACTCTGTTTTCTGGTTTTTGTGCAGGTACAAATAAGTTAGTGGACACCAGACCACCCACCCTAGCAAAATTCCTCCCGCATAATCAAGAACTGGGCAATACCAGTAGCTCAGAGGGTGAAAAGGACTCTCCTCCTCCAGAGTGGGATGCTGTGCCAGTTCACAAGCCCGGCAGCTGTAAGTATGGCACTGTAGGATCCATGGTGCTCCCTGCACCCACAGCCACCCCATCTCTGGGTGTGGGCACCCGGGGACAGGCAGGCATATTGCCGTCAGAAGGGCCCAGTGTCATGGCCAACTTGAACCAGTCAGCAAGGCCCAGGACTAAGCACATGGAAACTGGCCCCATGGGATTATTTGTACCACAGGAATCAGCAGGGATTCACCTGAGGGATCGCCATTCCGGGGGGCTGGCACGTCACTGCCTCTGTGCAGAGAAGTGGATGGTCTCTGGCGGCTGATCATCCCGAAGTGTTCACTTTACAAAAAGCCTTGACTTGGCTTTTGCCTGTGACTGGTTCTTTATGAATCCCAGAATCGCTTCCAGATTGTTTGCTTCTACTTCACCCACTTTTACTTAAGCAGCTGTATGAAGCTTTTATGACTTTGCCCCTGCCTTCTCGTGGCCTACGGTAAATAAGGACAGTGGGCACAGTCTGCTGAAGGCAGGAAGAAGTGCTCATCCTTAGACATTGAGGCCAGAATTAGAAGACAGCAGATAAGAGCAGGAAGGCCCCACAAGCAGGGCACTTCCTGCTGTGGAGAACAGATCTGCTAGTTCACACTGAGGGAAGATGAGGCGGAAGGAAGGGATGGGATGGCTGAAGATGAAGGTGAAGTGGGTAGAGACGCACAGTGGACCAGAGCAGTGGGTGGGCTGTGTGAGGGCAGAAACTGGTCCCTAAGGTGCAGGGACTTTTGCCTGTGTGCATGTGCGCCACTGAGAGATGCATTCTTGTTCAAGCCTGGCGCCACCTGCCTGCCAAATACTGTCCAGCCCCAGTTAGTCCTGATGTCTTTTGGCTGGGCCCCCATATCTTTGCAGCCCGGGGCAGGGCAACGCACAGCAGACCCTCCAGGGGGAGACAGGCGTCCTTGTTGTAGAACTAAGGCCCTCTGCCTGGGCACTGTGCCTGCTGTCATAGCCGTGAACCCAGTGGAGGCCCCAGCTCTCCATGTCCCGGGCACTGGAGCTTCAGCTGCCCCCAGTGGGTAGAGGGACAGTAAAGAGGGTGCGGCACAGGGCTCTCAGAGAGCTGAATGGCAGGGTTTCTTCTTTGCTCTTTAAAACCTTTAAACAAGCCCTTAAGAGCTTTCATTTGTCTTTGTAGAAGCGCTTGGTTTGTGCATCATCTTAGAATATCGGCAGTAACTGACTGAAAAGACTACAAACCACAGTGCCACATTAATGAGAGCTTTTGTTTTTCATTTCCAGCTACTGACAGTCTCTATAAACTTTCTCTGCAAACCCTCAACGCAGACATTTTCTTAAAACAACGCCAGACCTCGCCAACACCTGCCTCTCCATCACCCCCCGCTGCCCCATGCCCATTCACATCCCGAGGCAGCTACAGCAGCATCGTCAACAGCACCTCCAGCAGGTAAGCATCCAGACCTTCCAGGTACCCAGCATTGCTCCCTTGACATGGTGACTCTGCCCTTAAGTCTGCCTACAGTTACAGTAAGGATGGTGGCAACGTGTGCCAGCATGGTATCCCACCAGCAAGCTCGGTGTCAGTTCCTCCCATGGCTGATGAAAAAGGCAGCGGCCACTGAGGCTGGGGGAGCCACCTCTAGGAGCATTGCCCAGCTGGCTCACAGTCCTCCGTGCACAGCATCAGTGCTGCCAGGGAGCTTGTCTGATGGCATCGCTACCCAGTGGCTCCCTCCCCAGATGCTTTCAATGTGTGGCTACCTTTGCCCTGCTCTCCTTCCTAACCATCCCAGGAGGCCCCTGTCGTCTCATCTGAATAAGCAGTCTTGGGCACAGAGTATCTTCCACAAGACGTCCCAGCAGCAGTGACTTGAGCGTCGGGCTCTGCCCTGCAGGCCCCACTCCCCAAGACAGGTGTTCCACAGCCCCCAGCCCACACCCCCAGCTCAAATCAGTCCCTTCTGTTTCTTCCTTAAGTGACCCAAAAGCAAAGCAGCTGAATGGTAGCAAACACAAGTTGACAAAAGCGGCCTCACTGCCTGGCAAGAACGGTAACCCCACCTTTGCCGCAGTCACAGCAGGGTATGACAAGAGCCCCGGTGAGTTCCTCTGCTTCCGAGATCTGTCCCCTCAGCGTGGCGCGCAGGAACGACTGGGTCCCACTCTGCCTGTGACTGATACCAGGTCCATTGTTACAGGTGGAAATGGCTTTGCTAAAGTTTCTTCAAACAGAACAGATTTCGCCAGCAGCCTTGGCATCTCACACATTCCTGTTGACAGCGATGGCTCAGACAGGTATAGTACACCTTCCAACACTGAGTCCGCCTCCTTGGGTAGGGTTGGCACCTTGGCCAGAGATGGTTTCAAGGCACTCTGCCTCTCATCTATGGGGAAGCGGCTGTTAGGCGCCACTGGGCAGAAGTGAAAGGGTCACTGAGCTTCACTGACAGAGCCCCCCAGAGGGGGGAGTCAGACCCACCCGCTTCTCCATTAGCATGCTCTGTGGGCAGGCAGGACCTGGTCTGGTCTTTACAAAAGCAAAGACATACTCGGCAGGAGGGAGATCGGCACAAATACGGTAAATTTTGGCCATGTCACTTTCTGAACCCAGAACAGCAGCCTGTGTTTTACACAGCAACATGGTGGCATCAGCAATCACTTGGTGGACTTTCCCAGACAAAAACCAAGAACCACAGTAAAGCCTGTCAGCAGGCTCCTCTTTACCCACTTTGCATTAATAGAAAATGGGTCCTAGTTTGGAAATAGCTCTTTAACAAACTGCCATTATCAAAAGTAAACCAAAGTAAAATGTATCCATTTTCTTTGCAAACACTGCCTCATCCCGCTCTTGGCTATCGAGGGGCACAGCCCTGCCACTCTGACCTGACTCCCGTGGTGGCATGGCTCAGGGCCATGTCTCTGTTAATGCTGAGCTCCCTATGGAGCTGTGCACAACAGGCCCATCTCACTAACTTACTCGTGTGTTGCCTTTTTCTCCTCTAGCTCGGGTCCATGGAGCCCAGTCAGCAACCCGAGCAGCCCTGACTTCACCCCTCTGAATTCGTTCTCCGCATTTGGAAATTCTTTTAACCTAACTGGTGGTGAGTGTTCAGCACTAGCCCTGTAACATCGTGTGGACGAAGGAGGGACGAGGCAATGCAGTACTGTGTGTTGGGCTAGTTGGTAGGAGGTTTCTGTGCTGGTTTCAGAAAGTGAGCTCTGCTCTTGCTCCTGGGAGGGGTTCTCAGGCACCTCCACTACACCTGTGGGGCGCACACTACGGCGGCCCCTACGGGAGGGCCCTTTCACTGCCCTGTCCCCTCACGTCCACGCTGCAAGCCCATGTGCAGTGGGGTGGGCTTGCTGTGTGTGGATGCTGGCTGGCTTGTGCCTCCCACACACACCCCGGTCTGTGCTGTCAGAGCTCCAGAGAACTCTGCTCTAAAGCCCACAGGCCCTGCGGGTGCCACCTCCTGTTTCTTGCCAGCTAGAATTAGAGGCAGCCAAGTGACTTTTGCAGGAGCAGTAAGGTCCATGTGGAAAGCATTTATGTTGGTGCCATTCGATGGATGTGCCTTATGCTTGAGTTCTGAGGGCTGCCTTGCCCCACCCCTGGTGCATGTGGTGGGAGCTGAGGTATATGCGGCCATTGCAAGTGCGCTGTGTGGGATGTGCACCACTGGGAGTCACCTTTTGCCCAGAGTTCACAGCAGAATCAAATATGGACTTAACAATTGTGTCCTTATTTTCAGAAGTTTTCAGCAAGCTCGGGTTATCTCGATCCTGTAATCAGGCTTCGCAGAGGAGCTGGAATGAGTTTAACAGTGGCCCTTCATACCTTTGGGACTCACCAGCCATAGATCCAAGCCCCTCATGGCCGGCCAGTTCCAGCTCCCCAACCCACACAGCCACCGTGAGTACTCAGGCCCCAGCCCTTCCCTGTCATCTCAGTCATTACTGTTGTTTGGACAGTGCCTACAGAACGCATGAAGGGCTGGTCAGAACTTCCCTGGTCGTCAGTGATGTATTCACATCCTGCCAACTGGTCTGTCACTGTCCTCCAGAGCCACCATGGTTGGCTTTGCCACCACAGCCCAGGGTCATTGTCACCTCTCTGCCCATGAGCTAGAGCACAGGTATGGTGCAGATGAGGACTAGGAGGGGCTTCAATGGCCCCTGGAAGCAAGCTGGGAAGTTGCATTTACAGTAGTGCCTCGTTCACAAACTTAATTGATTCCACAATTCTGGGGAAAATGGCCACACGTTTGTGTAAAAAAGATGGCCATCAAGCTGGGCATGGTGGCACAAACCTGTAATCCCAGCACTTAGGATGCTGAGGCAGGAGGATTGTTGCAAGTTTGAGACCATCCTGGGCTACAGAGTGAGCTCAAGGCCAACCTGAACTGCACAACAAGACCCTGTCTCAAAAAGACCAAAAAAAAAGAAAAAGATGACCATGGTCGTGTTTGTCATCCAGTGCAGAGTTTGCAAACAAAAACAAAATTTTCCCAGGATTATAGCAGAAAAATCCCTCTGTGATTACTTCTTTGTTCTTAGGAAACTTACACCTGTAAAATTTACCAGGTATTTTAACTTCACAGATTGTACTTTCATAGATTTCAAAGTTGGCTTTCACTTGTAAGCATTCTGGTTTCAATTTCGAAAGCACCTCAGCCGTCTGTGACCATGGTCAGCAACAGCAAAGTCAGGGTGTCCGCCTCTGAGGCTTCAGGCAGCATCCTGCTCAGGTGTCACCTCCCTGGCGCCATCTCGTGGTGCACAGTAGCCTGGTGGCACCTACAGGTAAGAAGCTGTGCTCCAGGGAGATTGCAAGCAGCAGCCTGGCCGCGTTTGGTCCTTTAGGGCGCCAGAACCGTTCGCTCTGGCTCTGACACAGCTGCACAGATGGAACGTGTTCTAGACGAAGTGAAAGAAACTTTGAGCCTCACCTCACTCTGAGCAGAGTACCGCCCCCCGCCCTGCCCCTTACCCTCCGCCTGCCTGCCTCACCCTCATGCTCAGCATCCATATCCTCTGTTTTATCACAGTCAATCCTTGGCAACACCAGCGGCCTGTGGTCCACTACTCCATTCAGCAACTCAATCTGGTCCAGCAACCTCAACAGTGCCCTGCCCTTCACCACTCCAGCAAACACACTGTCGGGCATCAGCCTCATGGGCACAGAAAATTCCCCTGCCACACACACCACTTCCACCTCCAGTCCAGCCGATGATCTGGGACAAACATACAACCCCTGGCGGATATGGAGCCCCACCATCGGAAGAAGAAGCTCTGACCCTTGGTCCAATTCGCACTTCCCTCACGAGAATTGAAATTAGGCAAAAAAACAAAGTGTGAGGGGCCCCTTGTGGAGATGGCAATCAGCCAGTTTTGAGACGTCTTTTCCGGGCCCTTCCTGCTGTCTCTTCCCACCCCACCCTCCTCATCTTTGCCAGACAGACCCAGCAGGGCAGGCTTGTACCACTCGCTTCTCTCAGATCTCTCTTGCAATTATGATAATACGAGATTTGCTGTTGTGCTTTTAGAGAAAAAGTTTGGGCTCAGCCACAAACCCAACTAAGACCTGTACATGTGAGAACCATGACTGCTCCCGCGTGTCCCCGTCTTCTCCATGCTTTCTTTACCTATCTGAACACAGACTTGACATTGCTGCTGAGGGAGTAATTTGAGTTGATTCAGAAGTCCTGGCATGTTGACAATTTTACTAAATTACCAAGTTTGGTTTTTAATAATTTCACAATATTATGCGCCAAGATCTAATTTTAAAAATGTATGAAGACTTTGTGCTGAAAATACAGAGTATTTTTTTAAAGTAAGGCTGTCTTGGTTTAAAGCAGATTATAGAAACGTAAGTCAACTTAAGAGCAGTGGATGAATGTAAAAACATCCAGTGGAGACCATATGCATTTTCTGTGCTGTTTGTACTTGAGGTATGTAACATTTGTATACCTGAATTTATTTTAAAGATAAACTGAAATGCACATAGCCAAGTCTTGACATACAAGATTGAATGTGTATTTCTTAAAAATACAACTTTGTGTTGTACTTTGAAATAAATGATGCTTTTTTCAAAAGCCTTGAATTGTTTTGTTTTGCTTTTTTGTACCTAAGATGCGTTTATTTGGATTGTCTCACATCATAGTGAACAGTAGAATCGTCCTACGTGAAGGCAGTATGTGATTTACTACAACCAGAACCACTGTGGCCTAGTGACATTCTCATGGCAATCACTGAGGGTCCCTAGTAGAAAACTACCTGGGAGCCTGTTTGGGCTCACTCAGGATTGGCTTTTCCTCTACCATCATCCCAAACGTGAAGGTCTTTAAAACAAACCACAGTTGCTAACATTTCTCAGATACTTAATTCTGTGTCAAGGCACCTGGCTAATGCCCTGGCAACCATTGGTTGTCTGCATCTTACTCTCAGCCTCTAAGAGGTTGGTGGTAAGGATGACTGGGAGCCCTGAGGCAGGTCTACCACAGGTCTACCTGGCCCCACCCTCAGGAAGGATGTATGTTCTAAGAGGGGCCATTCTTTACCACACTGCCATCTGAGGAAATTCTATGAGAGCAAGACATAGATGGAGAAAATCAGTATGGAATCTGAGAGGGGGCCCAGCCCAAGTGCAGGAGCTTTCTGGCAGCTACCCAGCATGGGTTGCCCAGTGTTGCCCATCAGTTGTGAATTTGAGGGCACACAGTAGGAAGAAAGCCTTGGCCTAGGAGTTGGACTTGGAAGCAGCCATTTGCCCACTGGTAAAGAGAAGCTTCAGCAATTTAACTGAGTACTGCTAAACCTTAGGTGCCGACTGGATGGAAGCCTATGTGAAGCTGAAGGAAAGAGCCACAGATGGGAGAGAAGGCAGAATGCTGGGTACAAAGGCCAGCATGAGATGTCTGGCAACCAGGCCTCAGAACAAACCAGAAGTAACTTAACCAAGTCTGGAAGGTACATAAGTAAAGTTTACACCTCTAAGATGCTAGTTTTTCCTTCTAACTCCACACTTTTACCATGTCTTTTCCAAGTCTAAGACTCCTAAAACTCTTCCAAATGTTGTCTACATAAATATAAGGCAAGTTTCGCACACTACAGTGCATTAATTTGCATTAATCATTCAGAAAATCTTGTTTGCTCCAACTTGCTTTTGTCATTTTATTTCCAGTGTATTTTTACTGCCAGCTTTTGCTAGGTAACTAGAAGATGCTAAATATAATGTGTTCTGTTTGGGATTAGTTACATCATGAAGAAACCAAACCATCCCTGTGAAGGTTAGAATGGATTGGACAAACCGTTGCATGGCGTGCGACTGTTAATGCTGGTGTGTTGATCTCACCCAGCAGATCCGGGTGAATAGTGAAGGTGTGGCCTTGGGTATTTTACCCAGTCCCTCATCCCTTCCTCTCTGGTACTATTGTCTGCTTCCCAACCACCATGAACTAAGCAGTTTTGCTCACCATACTTTTCCACCATGATGCCCTTCCCTTACCACCAGCTGATTATGGACTGAACCCCCCATAAACTGTGAGTTAAACTTTTCCTCCTTTAAGTTGTGAGGGTTGGGTAATGTGTCCAGCAATAGGAAAGCTGAAAATACAGGAAACTGGTACCAGAGAAGGGAGGTCATTGCTGAGATTGTACCTAACCATGTGATTTAGAAGTCTGTAGAACTGGTTTTCAGGAAAAAGTGGGAAAAGCTTACAGATGCAGGCTGGAAAAGCCTTAGGATGCAGTGAGCAGAGTCTGACAAGTGATTCTAGTCAGAGCTCAGAAAACCAGAATGTTAGTGGAGTACAGACAGTAAAAGCCAGGCTTAGGAGGTTTCAGCTGGAAACAAGGACTCTGCTGGTAGTTGGACTAGATTACACTCTGGCAGTCAACATTTTTACCATGTCTTGAAACTTTGTGAGACTTAATGGTGGCAGACTAATTGGTATGACAGGAAATTTCAAGACAACCTAACATGCAGGTCATAATCATGGACACTACTGACTGCTTTTAGCAGATGTATTGAGAGAATTGGGCAAAAGAGAGTAACTTGAGAAATTAAATATTGGCTCAGAAGGAACTATTGCAAAGTTATGACCAAAAGAAGATCTGTACCATTAAAAAGGAACAAAGTACTTTGTACAAGGGCAAGAAGAAAGATGTCTTGAAAGCATCAGAAATCAACAAGCCAGGCCTGGTGTCACATGCATATAGTCCTAGCACTCAGGAGGGCGAGGCAGGAGGATCACTGCAAGTTTGAGGCCAGGCCCTGTCTCAAAAACAAAGGCATCAAGACCCCCACCTGTGGACAAAGGTCCATTTCCCAAAAATGCAAAACTATCCACCTTTGATTTGAGGAGAGTCCCTAGGACCCCTGCTCAAGAAGGTTTCAAGAGATTAGTTTCCAAGGTTCATTTCACCATGCTCAGCCATCAAGGCACTAAAAGGCCACTGCAGCCATGGTGTAAGGGGACCCAACTACTGCTTCCACTGACAGTAGATATTGTCCATGAGATCCTAGTTTTATTGGCATGCAGGATGCAAGACTTAAACGGGATCAGGGAGATTGCCACCCAGCTTTTGAAGGAAGGCCTAGGAGATAGGGAAGTAGACCTTGAGAGGAAGTTGTGCAAAGCTGCCAGCAGGACTTAAGCCAAAGGTTCACTGGAGACCCCAGGAAGTCAGACATGCCAGGAATGTGGAACATCCACTGAGGAAATCTGCAAACCATGAGTGGAACCAGCATAAGAGATGCCTTGTGGGCTGCAACTGGCAAGGCCATGAGCATGGGGCCACTTATGCTATCTGGAGCTCACTTTATCACTGTGTCCCAGACACTGGACATAGAGCTATGGGATTTAGTGTTTGCCCTGCTGGTCTTTTCAGCCTTGCTTTGGCCTAACTCTCATCTATTCCCTTGCTGTGGTTTGCGTCTGGATGTCCCCCCAAAGCCTCATGCAGTCATGGGACGGGCTTCTAGAGTTTATAACTGATTCATGGTCCGGTGTTGGGATTATGGGTGTGAGTGCTACACCTGCCCTAGGGCAGTAGTTGGTATATAATGTAAGGGAGGGAAAAGGGCTGCTTACTGCTGCTCCCCCTTTTGCTCTTGTTGCTTTTGCTGTTTTCCTGCCACCACCATGCACTGTTGCCCTCTGCCATGTGCCATTCTGCCTGGGAGCCAGCTGATTTTAGACTGAAACTTCCACAAACTATAAGCTAAATAAACCTTTCCTTCCTTAACTCTGGGCATCAGATGTTTTGTCTCAGCAACCAGAGGAAAGTAACCAGAACATCCTTCTACTGACTCTCCTTTGGAGTGGAAGTGTTTGTCCTGTGCCTTATATCTTGGGCTTATGTAACTTTTTGTGTGTATGTGTGGAAATTCATAGCTAAGAGTTTGTCTTGAGTCTCAGAAAAGACTTGGGCTTCTGAAGAATGCTGAAACTGTTGAGATTTTGGGGAAAGGATCATTGTGTGTCTGCTTTATGTGGGATAATTGTATCATGTTAGGCAGAATTATGAACTTGCTATTGTATTTGGAGATTATGGTTTAAGACATGTAGGTAAAGCTGAAGAGAGGTGGATTGTGACAGTTAAACCTGATAGGTTAAATTCATCAGATTAAGAAACACCTAGAGATTAGTAGAGTACACTTCTGGGTGTGTCTGGAATGGCCTGGGGTGCTGTATATGGCCCTTCACCTCATCCTCTCTGCCTCTGCCCCTTGCTCTGCTCCTGGCCACTGTAAACTAAGCAGCTGTGCCCCGCCATGCCCTTCAGCTGTGATGTCTTGCCTTGGAGCTCGTGGTGAACTGGATCCTCCCAGACCTGTGAACTGCTTGAAACCTCTGCTTGACCCAGGGATACAGCTTAGCAGCACAGTGCCTGCCTAGCAAGCACGAGGTCATGAGTTCAATTCCTGGTACCAAAAATACCTGAAACCTCTCCTCCCTTGAAGTGTGAGGGTTGGGTATTGTGTGCAGCAATTGGATGGCTGTTATATGATGTGGTTTTAAGTCTCAGTTTGGTGTGTTTTCTACCGAAGTTCAGTACACCAGCCACATCGCATTAACAGCCTGTGAGTTATCACTTGGGGACACCAGGTTTCCCATACAGGCAGCTCCTTGGCCAGCCTTGTACAATCCTGTTGAGGGTGTCCTACATGGGCTTGGAAAATCAAGCTTTGATTTTAAAGCTTTGAAATCTATATTAAAGCAAATAAAGTGTAAGCTTTTCAAACAGGTGAGCTTCATATAAACCCTCATTAAGAAAATAATTATCAGGCACCTTTACCTCATGAGGTTATTGCAGGGATCCTAAACTTGATTTGGCACAAAAATCAACTGAGCCTGCCAGACTTCCCTGTTATAAATTCTAATTTCACCTCATGAGACTGTTCAGACTTGAGAAACACCATACCCTTGAAAAGGAAAAATAAGCGCAAACAGGGTTTCCTGCAGTTTCCTAGGTTTTCCAAATAACTCAAAGGCACATACTTAAGTGGCAACAGACTCAACAGCCAAATTTGAAGTTTTGGCATGATTCAGAGTCTGAGCAGTTTGTGGGGAAAGCTTGTCGGCACCACCGTTTGCATCGTACTAGGTTAATGTTGAATTTAAAACTTACATATAAAGAAAGATAAGATTGCTGAATAGAAGTGCTCAACCCTGCTCTTCTCCCTGAAGAAGAACCAAAGTAACAGGAGTATTTTGAAGTGAGCGTGGGGAACGCTGGAAATGAGCAGGACAGCCAGCCTGGGCCAAAAGCATACGCTAGCAGCTGTGCAGCCAGTGCCAGGGGCTCCCTGGGCAGAGTTAAGTGCGAGAGACCACTGTGCACGCTGGCAGCCCTAGGTACTGGACCTTTCCCCAACCACACAGGGCTGCAGCCCACTAAATTAATAGTGTGAAATCTACACACAAGCCCCACTCGGGGAAAGGAGCTCACTTCATCTCCCAGCAAACCCCAGGAGCCATCTTGAAGAGTCAGAATCTTAAGGTCAGGTACCCCTGCATGTCTATCCCTTCTCAGTCCCCACAGACGCAGCACTGCACTGCGCCGGCTTGAAGGGTAGCAGCCTAGTGAATCCAGCTTGGCGCACCAGAGTGACTGTGACATTTGGGGTGAGTATTAGCCAGCTTTCTGTTGCTGCAACAAAATAAGAGAAGAAACTCAGATGAGGGAAAGCTTTCTGGGTCTTTTGTGGCTGAGTGGTTGGGATGTGTGTCTGTGCAGTGCTGGGGACTGAATGTGGGGCCTTGGCACTAAGCTACATCCTTGGGCCTTTTCTCATATATTTTTTTACAGTAATGTCTCAGCTCACAAATGCTTCTTTACTTGAACAATTCAGTTTACGAACAGAACAATTCAGTTTGGCAAAATTTTGCTTCTATTTGAGAACTCCACATGAGGTGACACTGAACTTTATGGGGTGTTGGGGCCAGGGGGTGAAGGGGTGTTTGAGATCCTAGGGAAAAAACACACATGGTGCCGTCATCAGCAAAGCAGCAGGCAAGCGTCTCCATGTATGTTAGCACATATGTACACTCCCATGCACTGACTTAACTGTGCAGCGCATGTTTAGTTGCCCTGCTAAGTATGGTTACATACATGTACCCCACTGTGTACCTGTGCCAGCAGAGTGACTTCCTCGGGTGTTCTCAGACACCCTGAGCTTTGAAGCACTCTGCAACAGCTCCCCACATCCCTGAGGGTAATGTCGCTTCTTTTGAGCGGCCCATAGACCTGACCCCTGCACACAAAGACCACAACCACAATAATGAAACAGCGTAATATCACAAACCCCTGTGCAACACAGCACAGCTTGTGGCCATTCAATGCCGGGTGGAGCCCAAGGGTTCCCACCACTGGCTGAGGGAGTTGCTGCAAGCCCTGGATGGCAGGAACCTCTGCATCCGCTTCCAGTAAGGCTTCTCACACCTGTGTCTGATGGTCAGGGATGTAAGCGCAACACTCTGTGTGCAAGAGGGCACAAGTACCTCCTCGCGCTGCAGCTAGCAAATCAAGACCCATGTGATTTTGCAAAACTACCTTTCTCATTTGAAAAGTTTCATCCATGAGCAACTTCAAAGCCTGGCATGTGACGTGCAGGCCTGGGCCACGTGTTGAACAAGAGCCAGGACAGGCTTATTTCTGTTGACAGTTTCAGATATTTCAGTCCAGGATCAACCAGCTCCATTGTTTTTAACCCAAAGCCACAGCAGCCTAAGGGCCCTGAGATGTGAGCGCGCACCCGCTGAGACCACAGCAAGGCCAGCGCCCTGTGGCCCCACACCAGTGTCACAACACAGGGCAGGCACCCGGTACAGACAGGGCCGGGGGGGGGAGCGCCCAGTCCCCACTGCTGCCCACCGCGGGAGCGTGTTCAGGGGACTTTGGCCAACTCTGGGCCAGCTGTCACCCTGCTCCCAGCCCCACGCAGCCGGAGGGTGCTGACAGCAACTCAGCCCAGCCACCGCCACATCCTGCGCAGAATTATAAAATGCAGGTCTATCCGCACAGACAAAACACGACCTCAGTTAATGGATGAGGAAACTAGCAGGCTGATGGAGCACAGTTCTGGGAGTGTGTGTGGATGACTGACATGTAGGCTGCAAATGAGGAGAGAAGACCCACCCAGGATGTGGGTGGCACCAGCCAATAGGCTTGTAGCCTCACTAAGCACCATAAAAGCGGAAGAAGGAGGAAGTCTCCTCATTTTTTTCTTCAGAGGGGCTCTGGTCTTTGCGAAGACCCTGGGACGCTGACCTTCAGTTCCTCAGGACTCTCCAGCTTTCCAACACCAGAGTCTGCAGAGAGCCAGGCCTTCGACCTTCCCTGGCTCCTCCCGCTCAGGCGCAGACGGCCACTCTGCATTTCTTCCCCCCTGCCTCCACAGGAATCCATAATCACAGTAAATCTGCCCCTCTGGAGAACCCTAAATGGTCTGCTGGGTGTGCTTTATCTGAGAGACCTGCTGTATCGCACCCTTCCCTGGACTTACACAGAGTAAATGTGTTTGCTTTTAGTTTTCAAATGTATTTACTAATTTGCTAAACTAATGATCTTTCAATACACAATTGAGTGTTGCTAATTACATTCACGGTGTGATTATGTGGCCATCGCCATCTATTGCCAAAACCTAGTTCTGTCACCTCAGACAGAAACTCTGTATATCTTAGCCAATAATAATTTGTTTTCCACTCCCCTAGATTCTGTCAGTCTCTATTTTCTGTCCCTATAAATTTACTTGGTTTACATATTTCATATAAGTGGAATAAAATAATATTTGTCCTTTGTGTCTGGCTTAGTTCACTTAACATAATGTTTTCAAAGTCCATCCCTACTGTAATTTGTCACGGTTTCATTCCTTTTTGTGGCTAAACAATATTCCATTATGTTTATGCTATACTTTATCTATTCATCAGCTGAGGGACTTCGGTTTTTCCCATCTTTGGGGTATTATCAATAATTCTACATTGGAAGCAAAAAAATCCCTGACTTGAAATTATACTATAGAGCTACTGTGATAAAATCAGCATGGTACTGGCAAAAAACAGACCTGAAGATCAGTGGAACAGATTAGAAGATGCAGACACAGCTACAAACACACTCAGCCACCTTATGCTTGACAAAAGAGCCAAACATGTTCACTGGAAGAAAGACAGCCTCTTTAACAAATGGTGCTGGAAAAACTGGCTTCCGACATGCCAAAGACTCAAACTAGACCCATGTCTTTCACCATGCACTAAAGTCAAAATGGATCAAAGATCTAAATATTAAAACAGAAACATTCAATCTACTGGAAGAGAGAGTAGGTAGAAATCTTGAAGACACAGGGGCAGGAACAGAGTCCACGAACAAAACCCAGACCACATGCGAAATAGTTCAAAGAATCAACAAGGGGCCTCTTATTAAAACACTTTTGCACATAAAAAAAAAATTCACCAACAGAGTGAAAAGACAATCCACAGACTAAGAAAACATTTTAGCCAATTGTCCCTCAAAGGACTTTTATCTAGAACATATGAAGAACTGAAAAAATCAGACCCCCAAAATTCAAAGACCCAATCCAAAAATGGGCATCTGAGATGAATACACACTTCTCAGATAAAGAAATACAAAGGAAATAGTGCAAATAAATATATGAAAAACGTTCAACATCTTCGGACATTCAAGAGATGCAAATTAAAACGACACTGAGATTCCATCTCACCCCAAGAAGGATGGCTATCATGAAGAAATCAACCAATAACAAATGCTGGAGAGGCTATGGGAAAAAAGGAACCCTTCTCCACTGTTGGTGGGAGTGTAGACTGGTGAAACCACCATGGAAATCAGTGTAGAGATTCCTAAAAAAAAAAAAAAACTAGGATGAGGGGTACCATTCAACCCAGCTATTCCCCTTCTGGATATCTTTCCAAAAGAATTAAAAACATCATACCACAGCAATATATGTGCACCCATGGTTATAACAGCACAATTTGTGATAGCTAAATCTTGGAAACAACCCAAATGCCCATCAGCTGAGGAATGGATAAAAAAGATGTGATCTTTTTATACAATGGAGTACTACTCATTCATAAAGAAGGCTAAACTTGAGACTTTTATGCATAAATGGATGCAAAGTAAGACCACACTCATTAGTGAGATAAATCAGACTCACATGTGTAAATATCATATTGACTCCCTGGTATGAGAAACTGAAGGAGTAAATAAGGTCTAAAATGTACAATAGATATTGTGAAATGGGGAGCAATTATTTAAAAGGAAACTAGAACGGGGGAAGGGGAAAGGAAGGAAGGTAGGGAAAAGAGGAAAAATGCAAGTTAGTTATACTGTTAGGGTCATTTAGTTCCTAGAAAAGGAAGGTTTGTGCTTATATTGATTGGAGAAATTTTATGCCCATATCTTGCAATGAGTCACTACTTCAAAGATAATAATATGCAATGTATTAACTACTGTTATTCTCCTATTACTTTGTTATGAAATTTTGTTTTACCTTTTTTCCATAAAATAAAACAATAATAATAATAATTCTGCATTGAACATTGACGTGTGAAAACCTGAGTCTTTGTTTTTAATTATTTGGGGATTTATACTGAAAGGGGGTTATTATTAATTCAACATTTAGTTCTGTACAGCACCAAACTGTTTTCCCCAGAAGCTGTCCCACCTCACACCCCCACCAGCAGCGCTAAGGGTCCCCATTTCTCCCCGTCTCACCAGCTCTCATCAGTGTGTGTCTGTGACCCCCATCCCAGGAGGGATGAAACGGTGTTTCCTTGTGTTTTTGACTTTGGGGGTCTGATTTTTTCAGTTCTTCGTATGTTCTAGTTAAAAGTCCTTAATTAATGAGCATTAGTAACATTTCTTCAGGAACTTACTGGCCATTTGCGGACCTCCTTTGAAGAAGTATGTAGTCAGGCCCTTTGCACAATTTTTAGTTGGGTTGTCTTTGTGTTGTTGAGTTGTGAAGGCTCCTTATACATTGTTTAAGTTATTTCTATGGTGTAGATAGCAAAACCTTACCGACTATATCACAGAAGCTGTCCCCAGTTTTGGAGTTGTCTCTTCACCCAGCTCTAAGCACAGGCCACACACCTTCCCGTGACCTGCAGGTCTGTGTTACCACAAAGGCCTCTCGCTGCGCCTGAGCAGACTGTGTCTCCTCTGTCCCTGCCCTGGGTCTTGACATGGCAGTTCTCTCTGCCTAGAGCTCCCCACCCAGACACCTCTAATCCAGCCCTGGGCTTGTACTCACAGCCCTCTCAGTGCCAAGGGAGGGTCCCTGAGGCTGGAGCCGCACACCGCACAGCCTCAGGCCTGTTGCAGTTCCCATGGGCCCAGCCTCAAAGTGCCAGGGAAGAGAGCTGTGGTGCAGCTGAGTGCTGAGCACTTCCTGGTGTCCCTGAGGCCCTGGGTTCCATCTTCGGCTTTGGAAGAAAAACACTCAAGGGGAGTGTCCCTGCGACACAACGTCCAGGCTCTTGTGCCAAGTGAACCGAGGAGGCCACCCCCGAGGCAGTCTTGGGACAGGAGGTTGCACATCTTCCTGTCTGAGCAAGGACCCAAGCCCTGGGCACCTAACAGAGCTGGGTGCACAGACCAGGAGCCAAAGCTGAACAGGAGGCAGAAGCCGGATTTGCCACCCACTGTACCCAGACACTGGACATGGCTGCCGGGCTCCTGGGAGCGGTGCCAATGTCTGCAGGCACATGACGCCCACAGCAGATACTGTGGTTTGGATACAAATGGTCCCCAAGCCCATGTTCTAGAGGTTCGGGGAGCAGACTGGGGCATGAGCCGCCACCTCGAGGGTCACCCTGCAGGTGGGTTCCAGAGGATGGCGTTGTGGCAGGCAGTGGAGACTGGAGGGGCAGCCTGGTGGAGGAAGAGGTCGCTCAGTGTGCCCTGGAAGGTCTTGCCCCAGGCTCCCTGCTTCCTGTCACCATGAAGGGACAGCTTCTCTCCACCACCACGCAAGCCTCCACCAGCACAGACACCAGCGCCCTCTGGAACCTTGAACCAGAGCCAACCTTCCTTCCCGTGAGTTGATTTTCTCTGGTATTTTGTCACAGCGACAAAGCTGACCGACAGCAACAAGAACTCATCCCAGCCCAGCCATTGTCACCCTAGACAGGGTCACCCAGCAGCCAGGCTCCCCCACAGCCACGGCGCCAGCCCTGAGGCCACCCACAGGCGCAGCACACAGAATTCCATGACAGCCAACCCTGCAGGGCCAGTCGCTAAGACCCTGTCTCGTCGGAGCACTCTCAAGATGAGCCCTCAGCCCTGCTGGCCCTAAAGCCCTGCGCTCTGAGCCATGCCAGGCGCCCAAGCCTGGCAGGTGGTGGTAGGAAAGCGGCAGTGACAGCCTTCAGAGAGGAGCTGGGCTGGGTCCCCCCCACCCGTTAGGGGGTGAAGCACCAGCCCAGCACAGGTGGCATCAGCAGCTGCACCGTGGGAGCACGGCAGGGTACAGAGGTGACAGCACAGAAGGGGGGTGCCTGGGGCCTATGGATGGGAAGGCGAGGGACACAGAGAAGGGGCAGCAGAAGCAGTGGCTGCAGCCAGAACCCCAGGCAGGCTTGGCCCTGGCCCTGGGGGCCCTCCTGTGCCCTAGGCAGCCAGTGTCCGGGAAGCAGGCCCCAAACGCAGCGGACAGAACCACAGGGCGAGGCAGCTCTTCTGCACACAGTGGACCTATGGGACCGTGCACAGATGGACAGACAGATAAGGGCAGGATGGGAACACGGACAGAGACAGAGACAGACACACAGAGGGTGCTGGAGACAGACGCAACGCAGGAGGAAGTTGCTGAGGATGGAAAGGAGAGCGGGCAGAGAGGGGAGGAGACTGGTGGAGTGGGGGGGTGAAGGGCTGGAGGGGGCCCTGACCACCCCCACCTCCAGAGTGCCCCAGGGCCCAGGGGCCCCGTCCCTGTGCACAGCCTGCTCTCCTGTCACCCCGTGTCAGAGAACCTACGAGCGTCCCATCAGCCTCTGAGTCATCAGTGCTTATTATAGTTTGTTTGTTGAGATAAGGCCTCAATATGCAGCCCAGGCTGCCCTTGGACTCGTGGCAATCACTCTGCCTCAGCCTCCTGAGCATGGGATTACTGGTGTGCACCAGCGTGCCCTGCCCCCCCCATGTGTTTTAAAGGTGACAGCAGGCTCTGGCTTGTAGCTCAAGGACAAACTCCTCCAGGGCTGCCCCACCGCACCCCAACCTATGTCTGCCAGGACCAGGGGCCAGGCTGGCAAAGGTCCCCGGGGAGGGTATGAGAGGTGGAAGAGCCTCTGGCCCAGCCCCTGAGAACCTGTGGAGGGGCGGAGCCAAGCCAAGGCCTGAGCCAGCCCACCACCACCTTCCAGGACGGAGAGGGGAGACTCTTCACCTTAGAACGCTCCTGCTCAGCACCCTCCCTGTCCTCTGCTACCAGTCAGATTTTCTAGTCCTTGACCTTGATTTACTTTCTGGAACCTTCTGCCCTCCTACCCCCGCGCAGAAACGAAGCCCCAACGGGTTAAATAACTCGATCACCCCCAGGGAAACTGGAGCCAAATCCGTGCGACAGTGTGAGCTTCCCAGCAGATGTCGTTCAAACACGATGGGACGTGTTCCCCGCAGAGGAGGCAGGAAAGGAGGCAAGAGGCAGCATGGGAGTTTGGGGACTTGCAGCCGCCTGGCAGGAAAGGGCTGCAGTGTGAATGCGTTGCAGAGGACATGAGCCGGGGCCAGGAAATAAGGGAGGAAGTAGCCTTGGGCGGGCTCCCGGCTAGGTCCAGACCTAGGGCAGGGGTAACGAAGCTTGCCTGGGCTTTGCAACAGCGCCACCTTGTGATCCTTTGGTGGAACTGCACCTTGTTTCCTGGGTCCGTTCTGCAACCCTGCAAAGAAAGTCCCTGGGTTCCCAGGTAAATATTTTGATACCCAGAAGAAATCACTTCCTATGAAGTCGCAGTGTTTTCAGCAGAAATCACGACACAGAACTGATGATTATGAACACATAATGAACACAAAAAAAATGAACGCAAGATCCTCAGTTCAATTCCTGGTACCAAAAGAAAAAAAAAACCAAAAAAAAGAAATGAAAGTAAAAATGCATTTATTCACCAGTATAGTTTATGTAATAACATAAATCATCATGCAGTTACAAGTGAACTTTAATAAAACTGATCCATCTGCAAACAGTAGAATTCAGAAAGCCATTAAATCACCCCACTGGTGTGACTTACTTTATTCATTTTAACCCAGGTAATTCAAAAACAACATTTGCCTTTAACATTTAGGCACTGGTATGTTACATTTTAATCATATAAAACTGCCAAGAGGTCACAAACAATGACAGGCTTGGAGCAGGCTGAGTTCTATGACTTTGTCTTTGCAATTAGCTGTGCTCTGGGGTCTGACTGTGACCCAGCAGCTGGGCCTGGTGGGGTTCACAGCCCCGCAGACACCACGAGCGTCCCAGACACCCACATACACAGCAGAGTCACTGTGTTCGTGCCCTGGTCCCTAGAACTGGGGCGCTCTTAATCGGCTTCCTTGGAGAACACAAAGGTCATTGAAAGTAAAGTAACAGAACATGCTAAATTAAATTGCTATTTAAATTACTAAAATCCAGTAACAAATGGTGAGGTCAGAATAAAGTCAATGCTGGGGTGACCTCCTGGCTTCACAATATATTCACTTGTCCCCAGGGCTCAGGGGCCTCTCTCTGTAGCCACACACTTGGGCCTCAAGCTCTGACCCCCATCCCTCCCCTGTGGGCCCACAAACCCCAAAGCTCAGGCTTCTGGGTCTCCTGGCCTCACAGCACAGATAAAAAGAATCCCCAGCGAAGCTCCTCGCCTCTCATTGGCTGCTGGTGGGTCACGTGCTCCAACAATGAGAAGGAGGCATCAGCGAGACACTGGGGATGGAGCCTGTCCCAGCTTGTGAGGGGGCTGCTCAGAAAGGCAGTGCAGGGTCCTGGCTGGCCTGCAGTCCTCTGTTGGGTCCTGCCTTCCAACAACCCAACTCCCATGTGGGGAAACTGAGGCAAGACTTGGGGACTGTTCTGAGCAGGGCTGAGTGGACACTTGGAGCAGCAGGTGACAAAGACCCAGCTGTGATTGAGGCCAGCAAGAAAGGTGGGAGCAGCTGAGCAGGCAGCTAGGCGGCTCCGGGAAACTGAGGCAATGCACGCAGCCCTCTGGGCCCCCACACCTGGTCTGTTTCCCTGCTCTGTCCTGAAGGTGCCCTCCATGCAGAGAAGGGAGAACAGCCAGCCACGTCTTTCCCGAGAGGAAAATCACTTTGGGGCACGGGGAACTTCTCATCCACTTTTATGATCACCCCAGAAAGATGAGGGGCTCAGGCAGAAGAGAAGCCAAGTTTATTCAATGACTGAAGCCTAATGGCCTTGGACCCCAGCCTTCCCCTTGGGCCCCAGAGCCAGAGTCCTGAGGCAGTCCCTCAGCCCCGGACCAGCCCGCCTCGGCCCATCTGCCTGAGACCCAGAGGACCAGGGAGCCTTCGCAGAGGACCAAAATCAGGCTGTGGTCCCAGGCTCCGCGCGGCCAGGGCTCAGACGCAGGCAGCCTCGGGCCCCTGTGCACACTGCGGGGACCCCTCGGCCCTGCTCGCCAGGCTGTAGTAATAGGTCCGCATGCGCTGCTCCACCGTCTGGAAGTCAGGGCGGTCCTCCCACCTGTGGGGGTGCAGACCCAGCACTGACCACGCCCAGCCGCCAGCTTCCACCCGAAGGGGACTTGCATGGGGCTTGGCTGTGGCAGACTTACAGGGCTCCCGGAAAGCAAGTGGGCCACTGGGCGGGGGCACTGCTAGATAACAGAGGTGTTGGGGTGAGGGCCCTGGAATCCTGGTGCTAGTGACAGACAGGGAGAACTGAGTCCCCGGATGTTGGACCAGCAACTACAGGCCCCAGGAGCCAGCGGAGGGTGACAAACACTGTCTGCGCCTGGACAGGAGCTGGGCACTGACACGCTAGGACTTGGGTACTGGGCTTCAAGCAGACAGGGGTCGGGGGGTTGAAAATGCTGAGACCTGGGCCCCTCAGGGTCACCCAGTGGGCACCCAAGTGCAGAGCGCTGGCTGGAGGGGCTGAGGGGTTCGGTACTGGGCGCCGTCCCATGCCAGAGAAGTGGGATGCATGCTGGGTAACAAAGTGGCTCCGTGTGAGGCCTGTGGGCTCCCGTGCTGAGTGGCAGCAGGCAGGGGCTGAGGTCCGCAGGCGGGGTGTGGCCGCAGGAATGTCAGAGGGGCTGAGACCTCTTTGTGGGGTGACACAGGAGAGTGACACTAAGGGATGGGTGCCAGGCCCAAGTGTGGGTCCAGCAGGGCCCCCCACTCACTTGTAGATCCAGCAGTCACTCATGAGCGCATACATCTCGGGCGGGCACTCCGGCGGGCACTCCATCCGCTTGCCCTGCTTGATGAACTCCAGCACCTCGGGGCCCTTCATCTTCTACGGAGCCAGGGCCAGGGCAGTGTGACTGACAGGCGCCTCCTGCTCTCCTCAGCCCCCACCCGCCTGTCCCCCTGCCCCCCCCCGCCTGCCTTGTAAGGCTTCTGGCCGTAGGAGAAGGCCTCCCACATGGTGACTCCGTAGCTCCACACGTCGCTGCGGCTGGAGAACTTGCGGAAGTTGACGCACTCGGGTGCGTACCACTTGAGGGGCCACTTCCCTGCCGAGCGGGCCTGGGGTGGGGGAGATGCAGCCAGGATGAGGGCACTCAGGAACCCTCTGCCCATGAAGGCCACCCCAGGGCACCACAGGGGCAGAGACTCACTGTGTAGTAGCTGTCGTCAGCACCCAAGGCCTTGGAGAGGCCGAAGTCGCTGATCTTGGCGTAGTGCCGGTTGACGAGCAGGACATTGCGGGCTGCCAGGTCTCGGTGCACGAAGTTCTTCTCCTCCAGGTACTTCATCCCCATGGACACCTGGTGTAGGAGCTCGGCCACGTTGTTCACGGGGATCTCCTCCCTGGGGACGAGGCGGGTCAAGGTAGCCCGTTGCCAGAGGCAGTGCAAACCCTTGAGCAGGGATGGAAGGCAGGGAGAGCCAGGCACCCGCAACAAAGGCGTGTGTGCCCGCGAGCGTGTGAGATCACCAGCAGCATGCCGCAGAGCGTGCGAGCAGGGGCACATGGAGACACAGATGAAACTGCGAACGTCTCCGCCCAGCACACGCCGGAGCCCCTGCCGACCTACAGCCGCTGTCACGTGCTCTGGTGGTTTTGTTTCATGTTTAACCCTTTAAAAACACAAAACCGCTCAATACAAAAGCAAGCGGGGCGACCATGAGCAATTTCCTGCAGGCAGGAGCTTGGCCTGGAGAACCTGGGCAGGGCAACGGGGCTCCTGTCTGTGAGGCCCTTGCCAGCTGTGCCAGATGTTTTGGAAGTGCTTCAAGGGCATCGACTCACAAGAATCACTTGGGCCAATCCCGCTGACACCACCACGGGGCCCTCGAGGACGCAGGAGGGTGGCAGTGTTTTCCAGGGCTGTGGGGGTCGGGGCCAGAGTGCTAGGGGTCATAAGCGTGGCCCCGCGCCCCCGCCCCAGCGCTCACTTCTTTCCGACCAGGAACTTGTGCAGCGGGCCTCCACCTGCCATCTCCATGACCAGCATGAGCGCCTCCGCCTGGCACACGCCGATGAGCCGCACGATGTAGGGGTTGTCCAGCTGGTGCATGATCTGCGCCTCCCGCATCATCTCGTCCTTGTCTGCCTTCTCTGTGCTCTGCTTCAGCACCTTGATGGCCACGTCGATCTGCTTCCTGTCCAGGGGCGCAGCGTGAGCCAGGCAGCTGCGCCCCGGCTCCACCCGGGCGATGCTGAGGGGAGCTCTCCACGGCCCCAGAGAGCCCTCCAGCCAGAGTGGCCACCTGTCTCAGCACGCGGGCTGGCCTGAGGCCTCTGCTCCAGCTGCCAGGCCACCCAAGCGCCCCCTGCTCAGGCCTGCATCTTCTCGCTCCCCCTCCTGTGTCCCCAGCTTTCCTGGGCCCCCTCTGGCACGGTCTGTCCCTCACCAGACACCCACACGGGCTCCTGCCCGCGTCCCCAGACCCGCACAGACGGCCGGTCATACTTGCGCATGCGGTAGACGCCCTGGCGCACTGAGCCAAAGTTGCCGCAGCCAAGTTCAATGTCGGCCACGAGCAGGTTCTCGCGCTTCAGGAAGAGCTTCTTGTCCTTGAGCTCCTCAGGGTCGCTGTAGGGGCTCTCGTACACACTCGTGTCCATGGGCATCGGCCGCGGCTCGTCTGCAGGTGCCGGGCGCGCTGGGCACATAGACAGTGTGAACACCGAGTGGGGGCAGGGAGGAGCAGCTCAGGGCACCCCCGCTGAGCACAGCTGGCACACAGAGGCACAGGAGTGTTCGCAGGCCGGTGTGTCCAGGTGTGTGCAGGTGCATACCCTCCCAGGCATTGGCCCCAGGCAGCACCCCCGGACGGTGCACAGGGCAGACGCGATGGCGTGAGCACACAGGCGCACAGGTGGGGCCGCATCAGCCCCTGCAGGCCGGCCTCATCCTCCCCGCTGGGCCCCACGGTGCCGCGGACCGGCTCCCAGCTGAGCACGAGGCTCCCACTGCACCCCGGCAGCTCACCTGGTTCTGGGGTGTACCCATCGGAGTTGAGGGTGTCCACCCGTCTCTGAAGCTAAAGGTCACAGGATCAAAAACAGCGAGGGGGCCAGTGAGGACTCCGAGGAACATGCGGGGACCCTCCCCCCTCCACAGCCGCCCCAACCCGAGCGCAGCACTGAGAGGCCCCGACTCACGTGGGTGAAGGAGGATGGGTGGGCAGGAAGTGTTGGAGCGGCGGCCCCTGAGGGAGCAGAAGGGACGGTGAGGGCCGGAGGGGGCCCGCCCTGCCCCGCCCCGGGCCCCGGTACTCACCCTCGGCGCTGGTGTTGGGGCAGGCCTCCTTCAGGCAGTAGATGAGCCCGTCTGCCTTCAGCTTCAGGTACTCCACCAGCTGCGGGGAGCGGGTGTCAGGCAGGGACGCCGGGCAGCCCGTGCCCCGTGCCCCTAGATCCGTGTGCGGCCTCTACCTGCCACAGCGTGTCGAATTTGGTGCCCTCGGGGATGCAGTACTTGCCGGCCTTGTCCTGGCTGATGAGGTAGTGGTATACGGTTTTCCCGTAGATCAGGGACAGGGCGTAGGTGCCCTGCTCCTTCCGGGGCCTCAGCCTGCAGGGCGAGGAGGCCGTCACCTCTATGGCCACCCAAGGGCCCTTCCACTCCTCAGTGTCCCCAGATGCACACTTTATGGGCTCCTCAGGGACTGCAGATGCCCAGGTCAACCTCCATGCCTGGTGACAGGCCATCAGGCAGCAGAGACAGAGGGCCATGGCCGCTGGCCAGGGGCGGACACGTGGCCCTTCACAAGGAAACACTGACTGCCCAGGGCGGACATACAACCACCCACACCTCTTGCTCAGCTGTAGGCTTCAGGGAGGGCTCCTGGTCCCCCATGGCTGAATACGTGGCTGCCCACGGCCAGACACTCGCCCTCCACTGGGGACACTCAGTCACCCACGGGGAGCTGGCGGTGCACAGAGCCATCTCCAGCAAGCACAGGGCCCTCTTCAAGGGGACACTCCACCTTCAACAGAGAGACTCAGTCATCCTCCTGGGCACAGAGAGCCATTTCCACACCGACCAGGGCCCCCCCGCAGGTCAGGGCGTGACACCTTCTCAGCACAGTGTGACCAGTTAGGGAACAGAGGGGCTAGGGGAGATGCGGCCCTCTGCTGGACAAGCATCAAAATAAATCCGCAAACCTTCCACATCTGTGACAGGCACCACCCCTCACAGACAGTGCAAGAAGAGCCTTTCCACCCACTGCCGTGGACACACATTCACACATGCACACGCACACACCCCTGCATGCACACACAGGCCAACTGACAGCCAGATAAAACCAAGGTCGCCCACCAAGCAGGGAGGCTGGGTGCCTGGCGCTTGCTCCAGAGCTTCAGGCGGCAGCACAGATTCCGGATGGAGGAGGCCTGAGCTACAGAAAGTGCAGACACTGACCAGGGCCTGTGCTGAGTGGCAGGGAGCTTGCTAGTGGGCCGCCCATGAGTGGGGTCCCCAAGGCATGGATCCCAGAGTCACTCAGGCAGCGCATGGGCCTTGCCTGTGCGCCTCCTTCATGGACGGGTATTTATGAGCACAGGCGGGGATACGGCAAATGAGATGGGGGAGTTCATCCAGGCAGCAGACCCTTCCTCAGATGAAGGAGCAAGGCAGTGTCCCCTGTGCTGCCCCAGCAGAGCTGAGAGAGGAACAGGGGGCAGCTGGGGCTGCCCCATCCATTCCCAGAAACCCCGACAACAGCACAGGGAAGGGCACGACAGCCCCCAGGCAGACCTGCAACAGTCCAGGGATGCAGGGAAAGATGGGCACCGCGAGGAACAGTGAGAGCGTCTTACACTGCTAAATTGTCCAGACTGGCAACTTTTGCAGCCCTCCTGCCTCAGCCTCCCAGAGCACTTAGTTTATAGGTGTGCATCACCACACCACACTCAGCCGTAAACTTAAGTTTTGACCAGACATCAGAAACTCAATGCCAAACCACTCACCAACAAACATGTGCATGTACTGATATGGAGCTCCCAGCACGGCACCAGGCAGCTCTTGCCGTCAAGAACGATGTCCATGTATTTATCTGCTGAATCAGGGCTCAACCATGTTTTTGGCACAAGCACAACACAAACAGAGGCTTGGTGACCATGGAGCCCTGGCTGATCTCTCTTGCTTTTAAAACCTGGCAAGCCTGTGTGCACTGTGGAAATGAATCCACATCAGCCAGTGGATAGAAGGGCTACACAGGAGAACAGGCCCCCAGCCTGCCCCCTACAGACTCGTGGATGAAGCCACATGCCAGACTGTTCGGCCCCAGGTACCTTCCCAGTGGACCGGAGCCACATGAGCAAGTTCACAAAGCCAGGAGGACCGGCCTGCTAAACTCAACCCAGACTGCCAGAGAGAACACACAGCTACTAAAGCCACTGTCAAAATCCAGTATGTGTTAGAGTAGTTTGTTACACAGCAAATGCTAACTATACTCTCTTTGGAAAGAGACACATGGAAAGCAGCAGCCACCAACTCCACAGGCTGAGACATCGGCTGAGACAGGCCGAGATAAATTCACAGGCTGAGACATCGGTTTTGTGACCACATACATTTCAATGCCACAAATTCTCCTTTATTTACAAAAGAACTATTAGACAATGGCAGTTCTGCCTTTGCAATTCGAACCTGCCCTTTAGCTAGAGGCACAGGCGAAGAAATCAGCCTGAATCTCAGCTCTTAAATAATATGAAGACGCTAACTGGGGGAGGTAGTGCACAGCTGGAATCCCAGCAGGGAGGCTGAGGCAGGAGGATTGCGAATTCAAGCCTAGCCTGGACAAGCGCGTAGCTTAGCAAGACCCTGCCTCAAAAAAATAAATAAATAAAACAGCTCAGTGTGAAGGCCCCAGGCTCAACCCCCAGCACCACAAATAATGATAAGGGTGAGGAAAAGAAGAGGAGGAGGGGGAAGCAGCTGATATTTATTACACAATGGTTCTAAATTCTCACATATTTGTCAATTTTCCCAGCACTTCGCATGAGGTAAACACACTTATTACCCCTATTTTGAAGACTGCACAGAGAGATCTCTTTCTTAAACTGCACAGCCGCTAAGAGGTACCGCTAAGATCCATATCCATGTCTGCCCGAACTCTGAATGACCACCTGGACTGATGCTCAGCTCTGTCACAGGTCACCTCCAGCAAGCTGTTCATCCGCCCAGTGCCTCAGTTTCCTCACTGTACAATGAAACCTGAGCTAAACCAGAAGTTCTTAATCTGCAAAGGGCTTCACGGATGAGGTTCAGGATCAGGCACCATCTTGCTGTGTCTGCAAAGCCTTCTGGGTAAATGGAGGGGTAGGCTACAGTCTGGATCTGGAAAGCCCCTCAGAGACCTGTGTGTCGAAGGCACGGTTCCCGGCTATGATACCACTGGGAAGTGACAGAGTTGGGAAGGGGGCTTGGCGGCATCTTCAGGTGGGGGCGCCCTTGAGTGGACAAGTGGGGGGGGGCCAGCCGCTTCCTCTTTCCTTTTCCATCTCTGAGGTGAGCAGCTCAGCTCCACCACCATGCGCAGCCTTGCCCAGCCCAAGACCAAGGCCCCAAGGACCACGGCTGGAGGCCCCAGCACCGAGCCAAGATAAACCTCTTCTCGTGTGTTTGCACTGCCTTTTGCTACAGCGGGGGGAGCTAACATGACAGCGCTTAGAGGGGCTCAGCATCCCGATTCCCAAAGGGCTCCACGGTGCCAATGGGGGTGTGCATGTGACGTGCCACCCCACACTAGGCACATCTTAGTAAGCACCGCACCGGGGTGCAGTGCAGCGTCTGGACAAAGGGGGCAACATCTGAAGCAGCCACCCCCATGCACTGGGACCACCAGCAGCAGCTAGAGGCCCCGCCCACAGCACACAGGCAAAGAAAGCCAGCCCACCGAGACACCCCTGCCTTCTCTCTGGCCCCTTGTTCCAGGCCTGTTCAGCCTCTTTGCAGAAACAGCAGCCCAAATTCCTCTCCCTACAGCAACACCCTTGCCCACAGCAACTTTGGTTGTTTGGCCACAGGACTTGCTTGGGTCACAGGACATCAGTGACACTGCAGAAGCAGAAGACTGAGGTGTGTGTGTGCTCGTGCATTGGAACTTGCTTTCCTGGGCTGTTCTTGGGAACACTATGCCTCACTGTGAGGGACCCCAGGCTGCCCTGCCAGGTTATGACGGCTCAGCAGCCAGCTCACCCCATCATCCAGCAGACACAGGAGCTCAGCCGTCCCAAGCTATCCAGTCCCCGCCCCGCTGGGCCAAACTAAACCCTTCAGTCAGCTCACAGGATTGTGAGACACAACAGACTGTGTTGGTTGGACCCATAAGTCCCAGGGCAAGTGTGTGGCCAAAACAGCAGAATCCAGAGAGGACTGTTCTTGTGGGAGACGTCTGGGCCATCACAGAGGCCTCGTGTGGGTGAGGGGCCCCAGAGGGAGGTCAGCTCCTCCCAGCAGGGTGGCCTCACAGAGGGAACAGTCCTAAGGCAGGAGGGTGACAGCAAGCGTCGTTCAGCCAGGACCTGGCCAAGACGCACCCACACAGGGAGGCCCTGGGAATCATCTCCCTCAGGCCTCTTGGGGAACCCTGGATTCCTGCGGCCTGAATGACCTCAGCTGACATCTGGATGACATCTGTCTACAGAAGAACCTGTGTCCAAACCAGACAGTAGCAGCCCCAAGGGGCTCCCAACCCCCCAGGGAGTGTTTAGAAACACTTTGGAGATTTCTTGACCCGAAAAAAGCCTCGGCCCTCCCCAGACATTAGCAGACACACGCCGTCACCCACGTGCAATCTTCACAGCACCTTGCACACACACCGTACGTGTGCTGTTTCATGATCCTTAGTCCACGTGATCCCAGTAGCTGGCCCCGAGGGTAGGGACTGCCAACAGGATGGGCAGAGGGACCCAAGCGAGCCACACAAACCAAAGGGACTGCGGGGAAGGGGAAGACTCAGGGTGTCTAACCTCCCCAGGACAAAACCACAGCCTCCTTGCTGAGCTCACCTCCCCCACCCTGGCCAGCTCCTTAGTTTCGGAACTTTCCAAATGAAGGCCTGCTCCTGGCCTTCAGTCGCCTCTGGTGGCCTAGTGCACCTTCCCAAGGAAAGAGCACAGCTCCCTTCGGTGTTTTTGCAGGGCTGGGAGCGGCACCGAGTGAGGGCATGCACTCCACCTACCCGGAGCCCCTACGCAGCCCCCCCAGGGGGGCTCTGGTTCCTCTCTGGGGAAGGCTTCCTGGCCACCTGGCCTCACACTGCGACCCTTCCCACCCACACACAGCACGCTGCACCACCTGGCACAGCCTGGACAGCACTAGCTCATCCTCATCTTCTGTCTGCCCCACAGGGACAGGCACTAGGGTCTGGCTCGCAGCCACATCGTCAGTACCCAGCAGGGGTTCTGTAAACACTGGCCACAGGAAGGAGAGGAAGCGCAGGGGTTCTGTAAACACTGGCCACAGGAAGGAGAGGAAGAGGAGGCTGGCCGGAAGTCAGGCCACGGGCCTGACGCCCACAGCCAGTGGGCAGCAGAAGCTGGCTTCCCTCCTACCCATGGCTAGGGTCCTAGGTAGAAGTCTCTGGTGGTGCTCTCCTTGAATGCCAGCACTCCGGGAGGCTGAGGGAGGAGGACCGAAAATTCTAGGCCAAACCAGGCAATTTAGCAACTTAGGGAGACCTTGTGTTGAAAGAAAAAAAGGGGTGGTGCCTAGGGATACAGCGCGGTGCAAAGGCCCTGAGTTTAATCCCCAGCCCTTAAAAAAAGGACCAGGAGGGGGAGAACTGCACGGCCCACTTGCACATGTGCACACGGGCACTACTCCCCACACCTGCCTGCACACTCAGGGGTGCCCAGCCCCACACCACCGCCGCTCCGGCCACCTACAGGAACTTGCCGTCGGTCTGCGAGCCCGAGTAGAGCTTGCGCTCGGCTTCCTCGCGCGTCAGGCTGCTGTGGAACCAGGGCATCTGCTGGTGCGCCGTGGTGGCGATGAGCTTTTCCACCTGCGGCGCCTGGCTCAGGATGGCCTGCTCCAGGGCCTCGCCCTGGGGAGGGAGGTGCGAGGGGCGCTGGAGGGGCGGCCAGGTGCAGCGCCCCGGGCGCCCCCCATCCCGGGCCCTCACCCCGCGTCCCCAGGCCCCCGCCCAGGCCCACCGCGGGGTGTCGCCGCGCTCACCTCCAGCTTCCAGGTCTGGCGCACGTAGTCGCGCACCATGGCGTCGCGCATGCTGTCGAAGACGCCGGGCTGTGGCTCCAGCCCGGCTGGCCGGTTGCACGGGCGGCGCAGGGGACAGGGCAGCCCGTCGGCGTCGCGCGAGTAGAACTCGCAGAGCTCGGCGGGGCCGCAGTGCGGGCGGCCGCCCGCGATGGCGTAGGTGCCGTTGAGCTGGCGCTCGACCGGGAAGTGGTGGAAGCGCACGTCGTGCACCAGCGACAGCACGTAGCCGCCCAGCGAGCGCAGGCACTGGCGCAGCAGGAAGAGCCCGTCGGCCATGCCCGCCAGCTTCAGGTGCTCCTCTGCCTCGGCGCGCGAGATGCTGCCATAGAAGAAGGGCAGGTGCGCCGCGGGGTCTGGCATGGCGCGCCCGGCGCCTGAGGGCAGAGCAGAGGGCGCCATCAGGGCGGGGGCGCGGGCTGCTGGGCACGAAGGCTCAGCCCGGCCCTGACTCTCGGGGACCTTCTGCGGGGCGCCCCGGACCCCGGCTGTCCCCCGCACCTCGAGCCGTGCACGCATCATGACTCGGGTGCACACGCCTTACTGTGTGGCCTGCCTCGGGCTGAGGGTTTAAATGCAAAAGGTGGACAGTGGCCCTGTCCCCCGCTTGCTGCCAAAACTCAGGACAGGGGACACTGGAAACAAAGACAGGGCCACAATCATCGCCTGCATGGTCAGGATTCTGAAGGAGATGGAGTGGTTTGAAGAGAAGGAAGAGGTCCCTCGAGCTAGGATGGTCACCTTCCCTCAAAAAGACGGCCTTTGAGCCAAGATCAGGATGAGGAAGAGGCCCAATCCTGCACAGTGCAAAGGCCCTGGGGCAGGGAGGCCCTTGTGCTTCCTTCTTGCCCTTCCATCAACTTCCTCTCATCCCAGAGGACAGATGGACACACAGATAGCACGGTCAGACAGGTCATTTACATTGTCCAGCATAGACTTTGTGGCAAGATGGCAGTGCCCTGTATCTTAACTGATCGGACGGCACAGGAGCCTGTATTAATCAAAACTCAGCACACCAGCGCCTCTCCTCTCACTATATACATTGGCCCCCAACGAAAAGAACCCTAAAATGTGGGGCCCTGGTTAACGACCAGCAGGGAGAATGTCTAGGTGTGACAGGTGCTGGTGACTGTCCTTTACTTTAAGATTATCCAAAAAATTAACATTGATGGGTAGACAGGTAAGTACACAGGCACATTTTATTCTTGCTACTCACAGTTCTATTTTTTTAAAAAAATCTCTGCAAATGCTGAATTAGCAAATGCTAAACTGTTGCTCCTAGAGGGAACACAGATTTAAGGCCCTCAAGTAGATGAATGGATAACTTTATTTTTTGTGTTGCTGTTCCAAGACTTTTTTTTCTGAGATAGGGTTTGGCTATGTTGTCTCAGGCTGCCCTCAAACTCACAATCCTCCTGCCTCGGCCTCCCAAGTAGCAGGGATTACAGGCACATGCCCGCCACACCCGGCTCAAGGCGCCTTATTATACACGGTCAGGGCAGGAACGCAGCTCGGTGGCAGACACTTGCGTTACACACACAGGGCCCCACACCACGCTAGAGAGCAGTCTGTGAACTCGGATTGTTGGTTCACACGCACGGAGCCCGGGCGCGCAGCACTGGAGCTCCAGTGACTCGGGCCTGCTCCTTCCTGCATCAAGGGCCACCACACAGCACTTCTTCAGGCTGCTCGGAGCCACTGTAGACCATGAAGTCACAAGAAAAATCACAAATTTGGAAGAAAAAAAACGCAGCAAGTAGGCTGCGAAATGGCGCTGATTTACAGTGTGAGAGGCGACAGGGCTGGGGGCATCGCAGGGATGCACGAACCGGTGACCCATGTGATGTCACTGCTTTCTTGGGGGTGGTGCTGAGGATTGAACCCAGGGCCTTGTGCATGCAAGGCAAGCACTGTGCCACTGAGCCACATCCCCAGCACTATGTAGCTTTTTAGATAATGTTGAAAAATATCATCTTCCCCCAGAAGCTGTGTCTCAGTGGGCCGGTGAGGGTCCTGGCACCCTGATGGAGACCACTATGAAGCACCCCTGAGCAAGACTTAAATTAACCAATTGACTTTTTATGTCTACTTGTGAATCTGTCCAAAGCCTAGGCCGCTTGTCTGGGAGTGGGCAATGGACTCATAGTAAGTGAACTTCTGTGAGTCACTAATCCTTACTAAAACCTGTCATGGTGGATGATGCCAGAAAGCCTCAAAGGATAAGACAAGATCACAGCCAAGGACACCTGGATCTGATCTGAACTAGACAAACACTGTAGCCTCAGGCATCTTGCTCCTGGATAGACTAACTTAACACCTTCCTGGGAGAAGTCCTTGAGTAATTCTGCCCTTCTTGAGTACTCCCCTTTCTTCTTCTGATGACCAAATAAATACAGGCCACCCCAAGAAGGTCTTGGTCTTAGCCCTAAGAGAATCTCAAATTCTGTGAGAGGGCTTTGACCCTCCTGGAGCCCTGAAATCATTCCACTTGCCTCTTTTTATTTAGCGTTTGCTGTACACTTGTTCGGGAGGTAACAGACCTGATCAGCCCGCAATAACTAAGTGATTAACCCACTACTATCCCTCTTAATTATGCAAATGGGGAGAGGGGATAGGAAGCATTTGTGGGTTGAGAAACGCTGCCTCCTCCTGTCTGGGTGTTGCGGACAAGCTGGGATGGCACTTCAGGGAGAGGCTGGGGAAGGGCCAGGCTGGAGGGGATCGAGGATGTGCCAACATCGACAAGCAGGCAGGTGCTCCAGGGGACCACAGGGGCTGCCTTCATGTCCCCACCTAGTCAAGAGGGTTTTATAAGAGTCATTTTTAGCCAGGTGTGGTGGTGAACACCTATAATCTCAGCACTCAGGAACCTGAGGCAGGAGGATCACCAGGAGTTCACAGCCAGCCTGTACGACATAGCGAGACCCTATCTCAAAAACAATAGAGTCCATGCCATAAGGGTGCTTAAAATGAGTCACCAGGGTTGCTGAGTGTCCACCCTAGAGAAATGACAAATACGCACAAAGACCCACACAGAACACAGAGAGCGTTTCCACTCGTACCTGCCATAATTGGGAACAGCATAAATATTTCCCAGCAGATGGGATGAGTGGTGATACCCACCCAGGACAGCGATAAAACAGATGGACCGAGGGTGCGCGTGTCCTGAAGCACTCTGCTGTGTAAGAAGTCAGACTCTGGGCCCCATTCAAAACCCAGAAAATAGAGCCTCCATCCGTGGTCGCTAGGTGGACAGGGATGCACCAGCTACAAGGGGTGTGAGGGGGCTGAGCCTGGCCTACATCTGTTGGTTTTTGTTCTTTGAGACAGGGTCTTGCTAATGCAAACTGACCTTGAACTTGCTGTGTATCCCAAGCTGGGCTCAAACTGGCCATCCTCCTCCCTCAGGGTCCCAAGCGCTGGGGTTACAGGTGTGCGAGACCACACCCAACAATGTGCATCTTGGTGGTTTCTCAGCAGTGTGCATTTGTCAAGTCTCAGGACTTTTCACTAAGATAGTATATAAATATTACTGCATGGAAATTATACCTTTTTCACCGAGTTGGGAAGGGCTGGGCCGGACACACCTTTCATCCAGGAAAAAATAATTACTGAAATAGGACAAGTTACCGAGGGCCATCTACACTCCGTCCCCACTGCCTCGACTCCATCCCCAGCTCTCAGCTGAGTCTACACTGCACCCCAGCTGCTTGCTCCCTGGCACTTAAATCAGCACCTCCTCAACGCCAAGTCCCCGAGTGAGGGGACACAGCAACCGCCCGCTCCTGATTCAGCCTCAGAGCTCTCTGGCCCTGAGCGATCAGCCCAGCACCTCCTCCCGCTGATTCTCCCTGCTCCATCTCTGGCCGCCCACCCCAGCCCTGTCCCTCCTGGGGTCACCCTGTCTGTAGCCACCTGGCTCCCTACCAGTAGAGATCTCTCCCCTGAGGTTGGTTGTGCCGGCATCACCTCCTTTGATCGCCACCACCTGTTTCTATTAATACAACCCAAGATCCAAATCTAACTCTCGAGGCACCTGTGGTTGGCTGAACCCCACATTCAGTTTCCACTTGAGCTCAGCTCTGGGGCCTGCAAGCTGCTCAGGGCGATTCTTCCCTAAGGGTGCCCACACTCAAGAACCTCCCGTGGCTCCCTCCTGCCTGGATCATCGGTCCCAACTCCTCAGCCCTCGACTCCAGCTGGCTGTTGTCTGCCATCCACTCCTGTCCACGCAGCACAGTGCCACCCCTCCCTCAGCCCTTCCTGCCACTCGCAGCATGGGGCATGGGACCGGGTCGGAGCAAGGATGTCCTGGAACCTAGGATGGGCGGGTGGGTGGCCCTGGGTTCTGGGACAGGAAGCTGTGGCAGGAAGCTGCCTGCGACAGGGTTTGAAGCTCCACCTCTCGGTGGTCGCAGGTGCAACCTGAGTAGCAGGAAGCAGGTCGGGCAGAAAAGGAGGCAGAGGCTGAGCTGGGCCACAGGCCTGTGGACCCCAGGCCCAGCACGAGGCCACCCTGCCACCCCAGCCCTCCCCCTTTCCCTGGCTCACGCCTGCCTCTGTCTTCCTGGGCCATCCTCATTAGCACAACTGGGGACTGATGGCGGGGAGGTTGGCAAGGACTGGGTGACGGGCTGGCAGGCACTGTCACATGTGACCAGGCATCAAGCATGCATCCTGAGTGGCAGCCTACACACATGTGGCCTCCCGCCCTGAGCCCTGGCTGGGCTTTACCGAGGGTACAGCAGGGCTTGGGCCAAGCCGTGTGACCTGGTCCTCCCTGGCCAGCCCTGCATCCTCTAGAAGTCATAGCTTTGAGGCCCTCCCTCTCTCTCAGAGACACAGCCCTGGGACGGCCACAGGGACAACTGAGCCAGAGAGGGTGAGCAGGGACCCTGAAGTGTCCTCACTGGAGACGTGAATGGTGTCTGTCCCAGGGACACACGCTCCCCATACAGGACTCGAGGCCCCATGCATGTCCCATGTAGGGACAGAGGCCATCACACTGGGCACCTACAAGGCATGCAGCCTGCATGGGCAGAGATGCCACTGAGCATGTGCAGAACCCAGGCCCCCTTCCTGGCCACAGTTAGGTCCCTCGGTGTCCCCTCACCCAGAAAGGTGCCCAGCTGGTCAGGCACTTCCTGTGGGCTCCTGAGGACCCTGCTGCCCCGTGTCACAGCCCTCACAGCCTCGGATGGCCTTCCTGTTGACTCCTCTGTCCCTCCATGGGAAAAGGACCCAGGGCCAGATGTGTTTGTAAGGCAGTGGGAGTGAGAAAAGATTTAAGAAGAAGGACGAGGTCCCTCACAGCCATCCTCCTGCCTCAGCCTCCCGAGTGGAGGAAGGGCCTGCACAGTTCTGTAAACTGTGTATAGTTAGCAGGCCCCTGAATACACACTGAACATCAGAGCCCCGGTCCCCGTGAGACTCCAGAGGGGAGACTGAGGCAGTCACACTACAGAAGGGACAAACCAATCCCTCGGGACCTCTGCATGCTGCTCCAGCCAGAAACAGAGACGTCCCCACCCGAGGCAACACGGCGGGCACAAGGCCAGCCTCCACCGCCACCGCCCTCTCAGCCCCATCCTCGTCCCAGAGCTCCGTCCGGTCCCCTCCCCCAGGCCACACTGGGCTGCAAGTGCTAGGCAGGCACTGCACAGTTGTTTCTCACTGCAACATGGCACCTGGGTCCCTTACACGCCACTGCAGTGCTGGATGGTGGGAGGCTCCTCCTGGCTCCATCCTGACCCAGGCTCAGACAGAATCCTGGGATCGAGGCCCCATACAGAGCCATGCTTTGGTCCCAGGCCGAGAGCTAAGTTCACAACTGCAGCCCAAGACAGCAGGGACCCCAGTGCACAGCCCTTCAGCCATCACACCCTTCTCTGCCCAGAGCCTCCAGGGCTCCCTCCTGACTCCAGGTGAAAGTCCAAGTCCCCGCTACGGTCCCCCAGGCCTGGTACAATGTCCCGGGCCCACCCGGGCTCACTTACCACCCACAGCCATTCCTCTGCTATCACTCAGGTCCCCTACAGGTCAGATACAGCCAACCTCGGGGCCTTTGCACTGCCTGTGCCTGCTGGCCAGGCAACTTCCCTTGCCCCTCCACCGTATCCAGCCTCTGCCTGAAGGTCACCCCTCCCTGAGGCCACCCTTGCCCCATATCTAACCCAGCACCCCTTTGTCCTTGGCCAGCTCCACAGTTCTTCACCACCTAGGACGAGGCACAGGTGTTGCCATGTTAACTCAGTGTCTGTGTCCCCTGCCGGAGCGAAGCCCAGTGAGAGCGGAGACTTTGTATTGTGCCTGTATCAGCCAGGCATGGAGTGGAAGCCCCATACGTGTCCCAAGTGTGGGGACAGAGGCCACCACACTGGGCACCTACAAGGCTTGCCGCCTGCATGGGCAGAGACGCCACTGAGCATGTGCAGAACCCAGCCCCCCTTCCTGGCCACAGGTAGGTCCCCTCCACCCAGAAAGGTGCCCAGCTGGTCAGACACTTCCTAGGCTCCTAAGGGCCCTGCTCCCCTGTCACAGCCCTCACAGCCGCAGATGATCATCCTGTTGGCTCCTTTGTCCCTGACCACACTGGGTTTCCCAAGACAGAGCCCAGGGGCACTTACTTCCCATGAGGCCCCACTTCCTCTCAATAAATGTCCACTGCCTGGAGCTGGGTGTGGTGGCATGTGCCTATGATCCCAGCACTCTGGGAAGCTGAGGCAGGAGAGTTCCAAATTCAAGCCCAGCCTGGGCAATTTAAGTGACTTAGTGAGACCCTGTCTCAAAATAAAACTTAAAGAGGGCTGGAGATGTGGCTGGGTGTGAAAGCCCTGCACTCAGGCTTTTCTACTTGGGGGGAGCGGGGAGAGGAGAGGAAAGGGCGACAGAAACACCTGCCAACTGGATGAGAGCCACAGTGCAGGGGGCAGGCCTGCACAGGCCCCGTGGGTGTGCCCCTTCCCCAGCCTCGGCAGCCCCAGTCAGAGGGAACTGCATCCCCGTTCCTCGGCCGGGCAGGCACAGTCGCACTCAGAACCACACAGCCCGCAAGCAGCAGGGACTCGAGGCCCTGTGGAGAGCAGAACCCGCAGCTCTGAGCTGGTCCCAGGGTGCCCACGTCCCCACAGGACCCAGCTGGCCCAGGCGTCACTGCACTTTGAACTGCCTTTGCCTGTCAAGGCCTAGAGATCTGGGATGCTGGGGGTCCAAGGCAGGTTCAGGAAGCCAGTAGACTCTATGTGTTTGCTGACTGACTAAATAACATCCCTCCGCCCCCTGGCCCAAAGCATGACTACAGATATGTTCAGACACTATGGAACATCTCTGGGGTCTCAGCCCTCACCCCAGAGCTGCCAGGGAGAGCTCAGCATGGTGCTCCGGATGTCTCCCCTCCCTCCACCCTCACAGGGACCCCATGAGGGGAGGATTGGTGATTCAAATACAGAGAAGTGCAGGGACATGTTTAGGGTCATACAGCTGGTAAGTGGAGGCAACTGGAACCCAGGGCCCTGGCCCCCAAGCATGGGTGTGAACACCACCCAGGCTGCCTGCCTGCACAGGGTCGCCTGGGGTCGCCCCAGTGGGCCAAGGGGAAGAGCCTGCATTTGGAGGCCAGCTCTTCCATTGTGGGCATCGCTAACCCAATATCCTTCTTTGGTGCTTCTTGTTGCTTTGTTTTTTTGAGACAAAGTCTTGCTGTATAGTCCAAGTGTGGTCCAGGCTGGGCTGGAACTCCCTATGTAGCCAAGGTTGGCCTTGAACTCCTCCTGTCTCAGCCTCCTGAATGCCACCACACCCTGTTCGACCCTCATTTGTAAGTGATGTGTACTAGGCCCCTACTGTATGCCCATTGCCATGGCCAAGACAAGAGTGACAAAACTCGACATGGGCAGCCCTGCTCCTTCCCACAAGCGTTTGATCTGCCTTTCACAGAGGCTGCCGCTGGGGCTCTGAAAGGCCAGGCAAGCTGCCAGGGATACAGAGCAGCTGAGCAGAACTTGGATGTCCAGCTCTTGTCCCTTAGATGCCCTCACCTCTGAGCTGACCTGCTGGTGCCAGAGCCTACCCCAGGCACCTGAGTCAACAGCATTTCGGTGTCAAGTTCACCAGCCCGGGGCTGGGACCCTTTGCATTCTCTGGAGGTGTCTCTGCTTCCTGGCCAAAGGATGCAGCCCTGACAGTGAAGCCCGGCATCACTGTACACCAGATACACCAGATGCCTCCGCTGCTGGCCCCTACAGGGCAAGCTGCTCCTCACGGTGGCCTGCCACAAGCCAGCCCTGCTTCTTTCTCCAGGCAGACCACACCCATCACAGTCCCATAGCCCCCCAGCCCTCCTGGTAGCCTGCGGATTCCAGGTGGCACTGTCCCTCCCCCAGACACAGGCCAACCCCCACACACAGCAGCCAGCGCTTCTCATCTGGGCCAACTTACCTGGGGATGTGTAGACGGAAGTGAAGGAAAGCAGGCCACCGTGGGGGTTTCGGGTCCCCAACACAGACTCAGAGCTGGCTCTAGATGGATAGTCGGGACCCACACAGTCAACCTGGCTTCTGGCAGCGGAGTCCCCAGCTTGGGAACTAACACCAGCCCCACCCTCTTCACACACACGGCAAAATGTAGCCGTTCACACCCTGGGGGCACGGGCCACCCTCCACCGGGCACTCCAGAGTCCCCTGGGGTGTCCAGGGTGGCAGGGCCTGGGCAGAAGCCCGAGGACGGATGGTCACCTGGATACCCAGCAGCTCTGCTGCTGGAAGGCCTGGTGTCTGGGGCTCTCGCCACAGCCTGGCGTGCACCTCTTCCTCGACACGAAGACAGGAAAGAGAGCTGCGTTTGAAGTTTGCGTCAGTGTCACAAAATGCTGTGTTCAAGGAAAATTGCAGGCCCTGGGTTCCGGGGAGGGCAGAGGGCACTTCCGGAGCCATGTGGTGTGGCCCAGCATGCAGGGTAGGGGGTATAAAGGACAGGCACACGGCAGGCAGAGCCTGTGGACTCGATGCAGGCACCTGGGTTCTGGGTCAGGCGGGCAAGGGGATGGTGGGGGCCCAGGCTGATGGAAACAGGGCTGCTGAGCTTTGCCCACGTGGCTCATAGGCCAGGGCCCGCTCCTGGCAACACCCTTGGGGGCAACAGGAAGGAGGCAAGAGGAACCCACCGAGACAAGCCCGGCCCTAATGTTCAGAGCTTCTACTGTGTGTCCACATGGGGACAGCAATGGCAGGCTAGCCCTGCCCTCGGAGGGCTCCTGGGCGGGCAGGGGTGGGGTGGGGGCCCCACGGGGAGGCCAGGGCTGGGACAGCAGAAGCTTGGACACCTATGTACCTGGAGTTGCTCCAGTTCTGCCCAGGATGCCAGGGAACATCTCCAAGAGGAGACAGCCGCACAACCAAGCTGCAGAGATGGGGCACCCCAGCACCCACACAATCCCCCCTGCCCCACCCGGGACAGCTGCACCTGGGGGTCACCTGCACCCAGCCTCGTCCCTTCCCTTCCCCCACCCTTGCCCGCCACGGGCCACAGCTCATGGCCTTGCCCCTTGATGGGCACAGGGCCCTTCCATGGCTCACGACCTTGGGGCCCTCCACCCCTCCTAGTCCCTGGGACCCTGGGAACCTCTCTTCCCCAGGTTGTGCCACGCAGGGAGGATCCCCAATCCATCCAACAGTCCTCCGCCGCCCCCTGCCAGGTCTTCTTTCTTGGCCGCCTCCTCCTGGTCTGTCCTGTGATCTGGCTGCCCAATCCCATCTGTGCCCATTCGGGACACTATCTCCAGACTCCATGCTGGAAATCTCTTTTCTACCTAGATTTCCCTAAGACTGCTGGGGCTAGAAGCCCCCCCCATCCCCCACAGTCATCGTGAAACTTGGGGTGCAGAACACAGCTCTGTGAGTGCATGTTGCGTGCTGTTCTATCGGGGCGATGAGCCCAGAGGGCTGAAAAGAGAAATCACAGCATCAGAATCAAATAAACTACAGGAGCAATAGTAACACTTCTGGGCTGGGGATATAGCTCAGTGGAATAAGCGCTTGCCTAGCAAGCGCAGTGTCCTGAGTTCGATCCCCAGTACCGCAAAAAAAAAAAAAAAAAATAGTAACACTTCTGTGCCGGGCAGTGTTGTAAGCACTTTGCAATTAATAACCCACATCACCCTTCCAGAAGAGGGACGGGGCCCGCACATGGATGTCCCCATGGCTTCTGCTCTGTGACTTCTGACCCAGCAGCTTCAACCCCTTCCTGTCCCAAAGGCCACATCCCTGCACTGGAAACTGTGAAGAAGCCACAGAGCTGAGACCTAAGTGAGACGGGCTGCAGACAGGAGATGAGCCTAGCGAGGAGCCCCAGCCTCACAGGAGAGACGCGCAGATGGAAACTGGGCTGGGAAAGCTGCGGCACACCACAGCGCCTGGTGGCTTTGGGTAAACACTCGCCCCCGACATGCAAAGAGCTCGGAAGGAATTGATCACCACCCCGGCCCTGGGTTCTCTGCCCACGTTCTGCCCGTGGCCGAGCTCTCTGCACTGCTGGCTTCCAGGGTCTCTGACCAACGTGGCTTCCTGGAGGAAGCCTCCCTGGGTGAGCATGGGCCTCGGTGCCAGGTGGCCTGCAGGGAGCTCCCAGGATACAGGAACACCTGGGTGGAGGCAGGGGTCTCCAGCCTTCCAGAGAGAGGTCGCACCTCCGCTCAGGGGTCTCAGCCCAGAGGCCCTCCAGGTGAACTCCTACCCCTGTGACCCTCAACTGCATGCGGCAGGGTGGCCAGACAAAGCCCTTGTCCCGGAGGGACCCTGGGTAAGTTACTCAGCCTGTCTGTACCTTCATTTTCTCATTTGGGAAATGTAGATGGTAACAGTGTCTATCTCGTGGGGCTGCTGTAAACTCTGCAAAGCAGGCTTAGAAACAGATGCTGCTCCGTGAAGGCCATCGGCGGCGGCGTCTCCTTCATCTGCATCATCTCCATCTCTGCTTTTGTCTCACGTGCTGGTGACCGCGCAGTCTCAGCCGTCCCTGCGCCCTCCAGAGGCAGCACTGAGGTACTGCATCCTAACGAGCTTATCTCAGGTACTGCATTCTAACGAGCTCAACTCAGGTTGAAGGGGCCACCACCCCTCACCCCCAAATAAAAAATTAGCTGAATTGCTGTAAGTCAGAAGAAAACGGATTGATCACCGCAGCCTTACACTGCGTCCTCCCCTGGGGGCTTCTCAAATGACTGGCTCTTTCTAAACTATTCAAAAGGCACCAGGGTCTCGCTCTGCCCCTGGCTAAATAGTGCTCTGTTTTCCACGGAGGCACAAGGAAAGGGCAGTTCAGGCAGAGGAGGCCTGGGCAGAGCAGGCCTGTGACGTCTGTGAGGTGGGGACGATCTCATTCCCACCTCCGTCCCCAGCAGCTGCAGCGGCACCTGACACATCATAGGGTGCAATAAATGTTACATGGATGGATAGAAATCACAGGCATGAGCTTCAGGAAAAGCTTGCTCTAGCTCAGACGAGCTACATACTCTAGCTCTGACCCTTGGATAAAGGTTTCCTTCTCCACCCCTGGTGACTGCTTTCTCAGGCAAGTTTTCTCCTTTTGCCCCAAAACAGCACACAAGGGGCCTCAAATCAGGTGCAAGGAGCAAGACTTTCCCAGCATTCCCCCAAAAAAAGTCTCTAACAGAGCCCCTTGGCTAAGTAGGTCACATGTCCACCTCCCAACCAATCCTTGAAGTTGGTGCCTGGGTTGTGGGCGTGGCTTAGAACCAGAACCGGGAGCAGCGAACAGAAGGAGGGGAGAGGATGCTGGGTAACCTAAGAACAAGTCTTGTAGGATAATCAGAACTGCTAAAATTAATTGATTTCTTTATTTTGGCCCCAGCCAAGGCATATTTAATATGCCCGCAACAGTGGCCGCACGTAGGGTAGCACTATTTTACAGACCCAGAAACCCAAGACAAGGGAAAACTGAGGCTGGCGATTTCACAGCTCGTGAGTGTAGAGCACACTCAGTGGAATGTGGGTGTGCAGGGTGCAGCATGTTGAGAGCTCCCAGGAGTCTGGCATTGATGGTGCTGTATGCCCCACCTTGCCAGCCACAACTCATTCCAAGCCTGAGAGGACCTCATCACCTGCTCTCTAGACGGCTGTCACCTGCTCCCTGCAGTCCCAGCACCCAGCCCAGCATCTGGCACACAGCAGGTGCTCAATAAATGCCTGCTGCTGAAAGAACCACCCAGTGGTCCTGTGAAGGGGGTAAATAATGGCCTTCTTTGTCAAGAGAAGGAGGCCAAGGCTCAGAGAGGCCACGGCAGGCCCAGTTCCCCAGGACACTGTGCCAGGAAACACCTGGCCCTTCAAGGTTGGAGGCAGACAGACACCTGCGGGACTGGACAGATGTCTGGGGGACTGGCCACAACCCAAATGCCACCTGTGTGCCGGTCAAGCTCACAGAGATCATAAGGTAACTGGTTCCACCCTCTTCCAATTCCTGCTTCCTTGTCTGAGGGGACCCCTTGCAGGGAAGGCTGAGTCCACGGAGGCCAAGGGCAGGCCCCCAGATGGGCCCCCCACCCAGTGGGGATGTTGGGGAGGGCTGGCATGTTGGGTGAACTGGCCCACCAGGGCCCTGTGCATGGTACCAGGAGGCATCTAATGCCTGCTTGAGCAGGGACAGCACTCCCTGCTCCCACCAGCTTTTTCCCCACCCTCCCCCTACCTGTCCCTGTACCCTACACTGCACCTTGCCCCCCTCCAACACCCGCCCCTCTGTTCAAATCCTCCCCATCTGCACCTGCCCGTTCTTCTGCCCTCTCCAACCTTCTCTTCTGCACGAGTCTCCCTCCTTCCTCTTCCCTAACCGTCCTTGTCCTCTCTCCCACCCTCATCCCTCATCCCCACCCCGTTACCCCTCTCCCCACACCCTGGGGCCAGGCCTGGGCAGTTGCCTTGGCAGGGGCTCCGGCCACGCTAGGTCTGAGGGTGCTTCAGCTCTGCAGTTCTTCAGGAAGTGCCACCCCCATCCCCTTCCTCCTCCATGACACTGAGCAGGGCCAGGGCTCCTCCCAGCCTCGGGGCCTGAGGGTGACTTCGTGTGTCTGTGTCTGAGGGTGCGGGTGGGCAGCAGGGTGAGACAGACTGCCTGATGTGGGTGTGTGATTCTGTGAGTGGGGCACAAAATTCTCCCGCGTGTTTGAACGCACATCTGGGATGTTTGGAGAGCTTCCCACACGTGTGCCCACAGGAATGACAATGGTCATGTCACCGGGGCTTAGCCTGAGCCTTTGTGCATCTTTAGGCACGGGTGTTGCATTTCATTGTACTTGAATGTAAGTGGGGAGGAGGCCATGGCCACTGTATGTTGGCTGCAGGGACCCACAGGCATCCACCCAGGCCAGGAAGTAGGAGGGCGGGAAGGGGTGGGGGGGGTACACAGGGTCCCAAGGGGTCCGGGCACCGGAGGGCCTGACAGTTTTCTGCACTGTGACCTTCCTCCAAGCCCTGAGCTGGGCAGGGCCACCCTCTGTCCACACACAAGGCCATCACAGCTGTAGAAGGACCACAGCCCAAGGCCACTAACTGGGTGGGCCTGGTGGAAACAGGTCTCCTGGGCACAGGCTGGCTTTCCCTGGTGGTGAAGAACTGACGGGTCCTCTGGGGTCACTGTGACTTCACTGCCCACACAGATGTCCACAGCCCTCCTGGGCCAACTATTCATTCCCTGCCTGCCACCAGCCTCATCCACGCAGAGAAAGGTCCAGGACCCAGCCTGTCACCTGTCACCTCCAGGGAGCTGCCCACCTGCTGACACACCCAAGAGGGCCCTGCTCAGCCACCCCCTTGACTCCCAAAGCACACACATCCCCAGTGCCCCAAGGCCTGGCCCCACCTTCCTATAGGAGGCTGAGGCCGAATTGTCGGGGAGAGACCTCCGGCCTTTAGGTTGCACCCAGCCCTGTCCTCCAGCTCTCTGTGCTCTGGTCACACCCTCTGTCCATGGTCCCCGTCCATTGCTCGGGCCCTCAGGCCATGCCTCTCACAAGCGTTCCCTTGACTGTGACCTGGCCCACTGCCTTGGGCCCTGTTCCTGTCCTTGCTCGCTTGCCCTATCACAGAGCAGCAAGGCTCCCACCGAACAAGGGTGCAGGGCCCTGAACACATGTAGGGGGGCTACGTGTGTCCCCCTTCTCATCTGCACCCCATGGGTGATAGGAGAGCTTGCCCTTCTCTTCCGAGTCCTGGCCAGGTGGGCACTCCCCTCCAGCCTCTACTGTGACAGCCCTGAGGACAGCCCTCAGGTGCTCTGTCCCCTCCCCTGGCCTACCTTCCAAACTAGGCTGTGGCTGTCCTCGGCTTCTGGAGAATCACACTAACAGGAAACCAGAAGGGAAGCTGCTTTTCTCTCCTCCACCCCTCCAGGCTCAGGCCAAAGCCTCCTGTTAGCAGATACCAGCTACAGGGGATGCTGGGATGCATCCCAGAAGAGCCCAGGCCTGCAGGGCAGTGCAGGGCAGAGGAGGAAATGGGAGTTTGGCTGGAGCATCAACCTCAGGCCTTGCTGATGCTAAGCCTGTGCTCTACCACTGAGCTACATCCCCAGCCCCAAGTAAGATATTCTTAATACAGAATAGTGCTGGACTCTTCTATTAATGTTCTGATCCATGGGAAGAAATGCTAGGAAAGGCCAGACAGAAGTCCCTGCCCCATCCCTCTCACCAGCAGCATTAACCACAGGCAATATGGCCACTTAGAGGGAATGGCAGGGTCTGGCACAACCCATTAAAGGTATGAAAGACGCAGGGATGGTCACTCCTTACACTCCCATTTCATAGTCCTCCTGGCTTGGAACCCAAACTGGCCTTGAAAAATACAGATTGTCACAAACTGAATTGGGCAGTGACACCAACCCCAGCTGCAGCTGTTAGATGCAACATCGTTATGAAGCAAACAAACACAACCCTCAGAATCCCAAATAAAGCTGCTGACCTTACCCCTCGAAGGTGTGCTTCTCTGGGTCACTTGCCTGTGAAGCACTGAGACTGATGATAAGAGAACTCGGGGAAGAACAGGATGGCTGGGCGCAGACTGTGGAGTCATCTGACCCGGCAGGCCAGTGATACCAGACGGATCTACTGCAGTCGAAAGCTCCAGGAGGAAGATCGCAGAGCCTGGAGAAACCAGGCTGTCTCTGCAGACATCGCTTCTCCATTTGGGAAGCAGCTCCCAGTCATGACGGACTAAACACCAGACTACAGGATGACAGGTGACTGCCACCCTAACTGCCAGAACAACGCAGATTGCATGTCATCTGATTCACTAAATCACTAGGCATTCTGTGAAAACTGGACATGATGTACAGTCACGCCCTGCATCGTGCCACTGAAGTCAACAGAGGAGGACTGCCGTGGCCCCTGAAGACTGTGTCCCTTTCAGGGGAAGACTCAGCAGCACCAAGGATATGCGGACAGGGGTGGCTAGGACATTCCCCCAGGATAGGAAGCCCCTGTGGCCAGGATAGTAAGAGTAATGGTGGTGCATGCCTATGGTACCAAAACTCTGCAAAGCTGGGGCAAGAGGGTCACAAGTTCAAGTCCAGGCTGGGCAACTTAGTGGCTCAGTGAGACCTGTCTCAAATAAAAAATAAAAAGGGGGCTGAGGATATAGCTCAGTGTGAAGACCCTAGTTTCAATCCCCAGTGCCACACACAAAAAAAAGTTACATGGGACGAGCAGAAGAGGGAAAGCATGATTCACTTAAGCCCCCTGTCCCTTTTTTCGCCCAGTTCCTTAGATAAACAGCAATGTAAGGGTTAAAGCTTTGAATTTCAGGTAGGAGGAGGACTGGCCTGACTCCACTCTTCGAGGGTACATAGCTCTGGGGTCTTCGAGTCCCTTATGTGGGGGATATGTATTTGGAATTTTCATTCATAAGCAGGACAAAGATGGAGGTTGATGGCCAGAGTGATATTTTTGGTTTGCTCTCCTTCCAGACCCACTCTGTGCTCTGCCTGCTTTGCACACCAGGAGCCTGGTGAGCAGTACCTGTGACTCCCTCACTGTAATGAGAACTGTCTGTGAACCCTAGCCAGAGTCACTCCATCTTGGAAAGGGCACTGTTTAGCCAACCAAGGTCGCCCATCACCACAGCTGGAGATCAGCAGAGTCTCTGGAGAAGGATGAATGGGCGCAGAGTATGCAGCTTCCCCCAGGTTCTCTCATCTTGCTTCTGCTGTTTGCTGTTCATCTCCCAGCCCTAGAAAACCAGCACTTAGCAAATGGGAGCTGGCGATTGGCTGCTGGGCTTTGAACCCAGGACCTCATGCATGCTAGGCAAGCGCTCTACCACTGGGTTGCACTTCCAGCCAATCTTGGGTTTTTCTTACTGCTTCAGTCACTGATGGTAACTGCTTCCCACTCTTGCCTGCCTGTTATGGTTTGTGTCTGCATGTCCCCCCAAATCCTCCTGCAGTCATGGGGTGGACCTTCTAGGATTTGTGATTGATCCATGATTCATGCTGGGATTACGGATGTGAGTGCTACATCCACCCTGGGGCAGGTAGTTTGCACACAGTGTAAGGGAGGGAAAGCAGCTGCTTGCTGCTATTCCTCCTCCCTTTTGCTCTTGTTGCTTTGCTGTCTGCCACTGCCCTGAACAGTTGCCCTCTGCCATGTGCCACTCTGCCTTGGAGCCAGCCAAGCATGGACTGAAACCTCCACAAACTGTGAGCTAAATAAACCTTTTCTTCCTTCATTTTAGGCGTCAGGTATTTTGTCTCAGCAATGAGAGAAAAGTAACCAAGACACCACCCCAGGGTGCTTCAAACTCTCTTCACACCCTGAGAAACCCCCTTCATTACACTCTCAACCACCCCATTTCCTTTCTCTGTTACAACAGCCCTGTGACTCCAGCAGGAAATATGTCCCCTGGTGAGCTCCCACAACTGTTACCGCCTTCTTCATGCAATGCTGCCTGAGGCCCTGTTTGCAAAGGGTCATAGATATTGGTACTGTTGTGCCCTCCACCCACCACTAGACTGCAAAATTGTTGGGGCAAAATCCATGCCTGGCTCACTAGTGGCTCCTTCCTTGCATTCTGATTGGTCTACGATACACAGCAGGTGTTCAGTTAGCATCCACCATCCATGACTAAATAAATCAGTGCTTTATTAAATGAATAAATCCAACAGCATTGGTCAGGTTTGTCTTCAGATAATTGCCTATGTCTCTTGTGCTGGTCGTTGGTGCTGTGTCACCATAGATATCAATGGTAAAGCACTCTTTCTTGGTCCATTCAAGATTGGAAAGAGAAGAGGAACATGCCTCACAGCCAGACACCCAGTGTCTGGGTGGAGAACGTCCTTGCATCGCCGCCTCAGAGCCCAGTTGGGATGGCCCCTTGCACTGACTTACACACATGAATTTCACTTCAACTGTTTTTGTTTTTCTGCAAATTTTCTGAGACTTTCTTGAGGTTTTTGCCACCAACTCTTTTCATCCACTATAAAAATATTGTAAGTCATGTTCACTGGAGGATTCCTAAAACAAAACGACAAAAACTGCACTGCTCACTCAGAAGATGGGAATTCCCACCATCTGCAGGGGCTCGGGCTGGTGTTCTCATTAGGGGATCTGGTTCTGTGGCCCACCGGAAACATCAGTCATGTACGAAACCCCTTCCGTCTCTGGGCAGCACAGGGCCTCCAGGAAAGCCCTCCTCCCTCTCCACGTTCTAAGACGCACAGACCATGCACAGCTCTGACTTGACTCTGGGATGGAGCCACCCTCCCCACCGCTTCTTCTTGACCTTCAAGGGGCATGGAGGGAAAGCTCAGGTCTAGTGGATCAGCCCAGATCAGAACTGTGTGGTGGATCAAGCTCGTTTTCAGGATCTCTTAAATCCCCCATCTCCAACTTCTACCACATTCAAGGCTCCCTCTTCGCTTCAGGGGACCCACTCCCTCCGCAGAGGAAGAAGCTAGATGGGAGGTGGTGGTGGCCATCTGACTGTCCCCAGCGCCTTTGGCATTTAAGGAAAGCCATGCCACTCTTGCAGGGAAATTTAAATACTCTAGCGTCAGCGTCAGAGAGAGTGATAGTGAGGGGTGGACAGTTCATCGCTCATCACACTTCACCCCTCTCTCTGGGGACAAGCTGAGCACCTAACATGGCCTTGGGAAAACTTCAGGGGCCTGTGGGGAGCTGCTCACCCCTGTCTCCAGGGAGCAGCAGCAGGCTCCTAATTTTGAAAGCAATTATGCAACACATGGCCTTGTACCCTGTTCACCTCCCCGAGCCTGCTCATGAGTCTCTGTCTTTGCACCCCATCATCCAGGAGGATAGTCAGGGGTGCGGTCAAAGTGACCTCTGTTGGAGCCTGGCCTCTCGGGGGCCCTGCTGTACCGGGCATTCACCCTTGGCTTATCGGATCATGGGAGAAGTTCGCAGGAAGGTCTGGGAAATGACTGTTAGTAGCCAGCAGAGCTGTCGCTTGATATCCTGACCACCAGGGTAGCTGGACCAGAGGCAGACCTCCTGCTTGTAGCTCTGCTTTGGTTTTCCTTTCTGTATCCTTATTCCTGTTTCCCATCTTCCAGCCAGAGGCTCTTTCAGTAGCCCTCAGAATGGGGAGCTCTGGCCTGGAGAGAGGCACAAGCCATGCCAGGGATTCAAAACTTGGCTGCACATCAGAATGAGGCAGTGTCTAAAGCCTGATCTCCCTGGGTCCTGTGTCCTCTTGGGAAGTGCTTGGCTTAAGGACCCCCCACCTTCCTCCCACCTTCCTCTAGGGGCCTGCCCAAAGTTGTGGGGGCAACCCTGGTTCAAACACCAGGAGTTCTGGGAAGAAACTCACAATGACTGCCTCCTCCTCGTGTAAGAAGTCAGCGCGAACACCAACAGCACCAAGATCCCAAAGATCATCGCCACGGCGCCCGCAACAATGATGATGTTCCTCCGCAGGAAGTGCAGAAGCTCCCTGCAAGGCAGACCTATGGGGAAGACACGAGGCAGAGGAGACAGACAGAGGTGACCTCACTGGCAGCCCTGAGTTCCATCCTCAGCACCAGAAAGGAAGAAAAAAAAAATTCAGCTAGATGATGATGCCAGAGAGGGTCCTGAGCCCCGACAGCCTTCCAAGGGGTGCACAGGAAAATTGGGGTGGTCTAGAGGCTGCCGAGATGGGCTTGGGCATAAAGGCAGCCTTAGCGAGAGCTCAAGAGGAGGAGACCCCAGTGGCACCAGGACCCGTGGGGCTTCTGAGGGAATCAGGACAGGGGATGTGGAGGTACAGTGACAAGCAAGAGGCAGGTCAGGGGAGATGCTGTGGGAAGCTGGGCGCAGGAGGAGTGTGCTGACCAGGGCCTTCCTGGGCCACGGGAGACACTTCACCTCTGGGATGTGGAGAGGCAGCAGAGAAGCAGCTCAAAGGGCTCTGTCAGGATAACTCAGCATTTAATCTCTAAGTGTCCAAAGTGACAAGCGGGCATAATCTGGGCAGAGAGCAGCTGTGTGGAGGGGCTGTTCTGGGCATGGTGCCAAGCAGACCTGAGCTCAGGTCACTGAACAATAAGAAAGATGCCAGGCATGTCAGGGACCGGGTAATTTTGCATTCAGTCCCTTCCCGCTTGTCAGAAAGCTGCTGTGTCTGGCAGTGGCAGTGACTCTGAAGGTAAGGCATACATCTTTTTGTTTTTGTTTGCTTGTGGGTTTTAGGGGTTGTTTTATCTTGTTTTGTGTTTAGACACGGTCTCACTGTGTAGTTCAAGCTGGCCTTAAACTTACTATGTAGCTAGGCTGGCCTCATGTGATCCTCCTGCCTCAGCCTCCTGAGAGCTAGGATCACAGGCATGCACCACCACGCCCAGCAATGCCCCTGTGTTGAGTGACCCTAGCCATGTAGAAACGACAGAAAAGCAGCACCTTGGTGGAGGTCACATGGCTGGAGTTTGAACTGCAGACCACACGCTCTTGCAGCTGAGTTAAAAGCATGCCAACTTCTATTCCAAGTGGCATGAAAGGCCAAGGGCACACTCAAGCCCTCTGCAGCTGAGTACCCTCCTTCCCTCAGACTGTCTGGGCAGCTACCTGGACTGGTAGCTTGTCGAAGCGCTCCCGTAGTCACATCCATGCTGACTGTGGAAGATACTCCGTCCCTCTTCTCTGAAATGCGGTCTACAAGACAAAAGGTAACACAGCGTTGGATGTGGATCCGGGCTTCCCCAAAGGCCAGTGTGGTAAAGTCATGGTCCCCAGGGTGGCACCACTGGGAGGGTCTGGAACCTTCAAGGGGTGAGGCCTAGCAAGAGGTCTTTGGGTCAGTGGGGATGCATCTCCGAGAGGATCACGGGACCCGGCCTCTCTCTTTGCTTCCCAGCTGTGAGGCCAGCAGCCACTGGTTCACACACTCCTGCCTTGATGAGCCACTTTATCACGGTCCCAAGACAACAGACCCAGCTGATCATGGGCCAGAATGCCAAAGCTGTGAGCCATGACAAAGCTTTCCTTCGGTGAGTTGACTCAGGTGTTTCTCATGGTGAAAGAATGCTCTCAGTCTCTCTCTCTCTCTCTCTCTCTCTCTCTCTCTTTCTCTTTCTCTGTCTCTCTGTCACACACACACACACACACACACACACACACACACACTCCTCTACAACTGACCACTAGCCTGGAGGTCATTCTGTGTCATGACACAGTAGCTGGAGGGTTTTCCAGAAGAGTCTAAACAGACTACAGACATCAGTATTTGATTTGAGTTTTTTTTTTCCCTTAATCTAACACCTTCCGGGATAACTCACCATGGCTGAGGCCATGCTCCCCGCAGTGATGTGGGCATCAGAAACATGGGAAGGGCTCATCCCTGAGCTTTGGACTCTGCGGGTCTGGAGTGAGCAAGAATGTGCTTATCTCACAAACCCCGAGAGACATCACTGCTGCTGGTCGAGGACCACACTTAGGGGACCCTGGGAAGGACTTCCAGCCAGCCCCAGAGCCTCTCAGAGGTAGAGGTAATGAGACCCGCCTCACAGATGGCACAGTGTTTGTGAAAATGTTTTCTAAGCCCCAACGTATCCTACAAAATATTTCTCAAGTTGCAAGGACAAAATAAGGAAATTGACTGCACTGAATTATTTATCGGTAGAGGGGCTGCAGAATGGTTTGGTAGAAAGAAGACAGAGTTGGACGTGACAAACATCTGCATCCTGGCTCCGCCCTTGGCCAACTTTGACTCCTCCGTACCTGAGACCTGGCACAGGGCCTGGGTGAGCTTCACTTGGAGAAGGGACGGGCCAAGAGAGCCACCCTCAGCAAGTGCGGGAATGGCCTGGGGAGGGGCTGAGAGCTGTCATGAGAAATTCCAGGGAACAAACTAGAAGAGTGCACAGGAGTCCAGGGGAATTCTGCTTGGACTATTTAGCAGTTGGGAAGTAGAGCTGTCAAGAACAACATGAGCCAGGGTGTGTATCACCAGCTATGGGCTGGAACTCGTAATCCCAGCACTCAGGAGGCTAAGGCAAAAGGATCACTGTGAGTTTGAGGCCAACCTGGTCCACATAGTGAGTTCAAGACCAGCCTGAACTACATAGCGAGACCCTATTTTAAAAATGGGAGCGGGAGCTGGATGTGGTGGCACAGGCCTGTAATCCCAGCCTTCAGGAGGCTGACAGGAGGATTCTCAGGAGTTCAAGGTCAGCCTGGGCTACACAGTGAACTCAAGGCCAGGCTGCACTACACAGTGGAAAATGGGAAGAGGGTATAGGAGAAAGTAGGAAAAACCCCATACCCAAGATGGACTTGAGCCAAGCTGGAGTGCTCCAGCTCCTGGTGGGAGAATTCTGTAAGCTGGAGGGGCATTTGGAGGAAGGTTTGATGAATCTTCTCTACACAAAAGAAAACCTTGGGCTCAAGGTGTAGCTCAGTGGCAGAGCACTTGCCTAACCTGTGCAGACCCTTGGGCTCCACCAGGAGCACCAGAAAAGAAAAATTTTGCCTGGTGTTGGAAACCATGAATTGTAAATTGATATAATATGTCCTAAGCTCTCCTTGCCCTGCCTGCCCGTGGGCTGGTTTTGAAATGCAGAAACCACCTTCCTCCCCTTCCATGAGATTAGCACCCTGGTGTGGGGGGCGCATCTCGGCTGGTTCCTTTCCTGATGTTAAACTTGCCCGTTCTACCACCGCCTCTTTGCTGTTGCAGGGTAAGCGCCCTACCCCTCCCCGTGCAAGCTAATAACATGGTGCCTAGAGGAGATTCAGGGCCTTTTGTTCCTAGAGAGCAACTAGTGGTCCCAGATCCCTGCGGCGCAGCCCTCTACTTTGTCTCCAGCTCTCTTTCCTTTCCTGCTGTGCACTGTAATCTCTAATCTGGGCAGGAGGCTGGAAGCCATTGCAGGGGAACCGCAGGGAGGGTCACCAGTAACCCAGGAGACTTTACATGGCTCACAGTTTTGGAGGTTCCAGCCCACAATCACCTGGCTCTGTTGTCTTGGGATCATGACAAAGTGGCACATCACAGTGAGTGTACGAGACAGAGCTGCTGCTGGCTCACAGCGGGAAAGCAGAGGGAGAGGCTGGGGGCCTGTGATCCTCTCTGAGGCGCACCCCCAAGGACCCAAAGACCTCCTGCCGGGGCGCTGCCCCTTAAAGATTCTAGAGTGTCTCTCTGTTCTCCCCAAACTCCATACAGATACAACCCAGCCACTTTCTAAATGCCTTCTATTGCAGCACATTTCTGACCCACCATTTTCAAGTGACTAGACTGACCCTCAGCCATGAGCTCTTGCAGGATAAGAAGGCCTCATTTAGCTCTCCGGCTTGTCGAGCAGGGCCTATGCCTGAGTAGGAGAGACCAATAGCCAGGGTTGGGGGATACTGAATATGAAAAGCGACTGGCACTGGAAGATCTACCCCACTCATTCTGCAGCTGCCACAAGGCCTCCTTGCTGGCTGAAGTGCCAAGAGATGCAGCTGTGTTTCACTGATGACTGTCATGAAATTGACAGGAAACTAATCGAGCATATTAGCAATATGAATTGAAAGCGTACGGGGTCATCATGATGGTTGATTGATTGTGTCAAGTTGAGTGAGAGAAGCCTAACTACATCAGCTCAGCAGTTCCACAGGGAGCGGAAAACCCACCCTAAGAGGCTCGTCCCTTGGATGGTACAAAGGGGAAATGAGGAAGGAGAGAATCTGCTTCTGTTTCTTCTGAGGAACTCCAGTCTCCGCCTTTGCCTGAGACATCATCTCCTGGCTTCCAGCACAGGCTCTTCAGCTTCCGGCACAGATCCTTCCGCCTTCCGGGGTAGGTTCTTCCGCCTTCCGCCACAGACACATCAGGCCCCTGATACGGACTCGCAGGGCCACTGCAGTGAGCTTCAGACCTTGGGCGGATCCTTCAGTCTCCAGAGAGCAGGCACCCTCTTCACACTTCCTCATCCAACTCTGTGGGTGGCCATTGTGCGCCAATCTGTAGATTCTTATACATTTGTACACTGTGTGCTGTTTCTCCAGTAAACATTGACTGATAACAGTCATAAGTCCCTGAAGATCATCTAAGGTGGGGAATGTGTGAAAATGTGCAAATTCCTGGGCTTCACTTTTAGAGGCTCTTGATGGGTTCCGGAACAGAAATTTACTCTGCTCCTCCCATCCCACAGCCTCTGCCCACGGGCAGACATGGAAACCTGTGCCAATTCATACACTCAGGCCCAGGAAAGACCACACATTTGCCAGCCTGGACAACGACACACTTGGCATGTATCTCCCCCCACCCACCCCCCGCTTTTAATTTTTCAAAGGGAGAACTGCTGGATGGAATTGTAGTCGCTAGCCTCCTTTGCTTTGGTTTGCTTTACACTAAGCCAGCACTCTACCGCTAAGCTGCCCACCCAACCTGTCATCCTGTCTTTAGGGCCAGTTGCCTTCTCCATTTACAAATCAGCAAATGCGCCCTTTGTGGTGGGACGCTTTCCCTTGCTGCTCAGGAGGATGCAGAGAATTCCCCTGTGGGGGCACCAGGAACATGTGCTCTGCCGCCTGGGGGAAGGCACCTGCTGGTGCTTTTGGAAGAACCAGCTGCTGACTGCTCCTTCTTGGCATGCACCTGCCCTTGGAGGCACAGTCAGACCTGCTGCGCCATTCTGCGCATCCTAGAGAAGCAGATCCTCGCTTGCATCCGGAAGCCACACCCCGGGCAGGGACTGGCCGCCACATCTTCTCTACTGAGGAGTCTGAGCTCCCTCTGCTGGAGCCTCGGCTCAGCCTCACATTTAAGGATGAACTCAGGAGAAAGGACTACACAGTACCAGCCCCAACACCAGCTGCCTCACTTGCATGTACCGTAATCTGGAAGTTCGTCCATTCTTTGAAGAATATTGCCTTTTTCCTCAGAATTCCAGGATACACTGGTTTCTTGGGTGAAATACATGAAAGAGAGAAAATTTTCTTCAGTGTACACTTCACATTTTTATTTTAAATTTTTAAATTGAATACCAGGGGCTGGGGATATAGCTCAGTGGAATAAGCGCCTGCCTAACAAGCGCAGGGTCCTGAGTTCAATCCCCAGTACCGCCAAAAAAAAAAAAGAGTTCAGACTCTTGAAATATATTAAATTGAATGCCAATATTGAACCCAACTTGTATGAAGAAATGTATGTGTGTACACGCATGTGTGTGTGTGTGTGTGTGTGTGTGTGTTGGTTCACTGGTGTTGGCTTTTTGAGATAGAGTCTTACTATAAAGACCAAGCTGACCTTCAACTTACTACATAGCTCAGGCTGGCCTCAAATTCAGAGCAATCTTCCTGCCTCAGCCTTCTGGGTGCTGGGATAATAAGCATACACCACCACGCCCAGCTAAGAAATGTGTGTTTAAAAGTAGATGTAGAGACACGTCACCTGACTGCCTATTGCAAAGAATACCAGGCAGATACTTGGAGAAATGACCCTCAGGACCTGGAAAGGACATCTGTGTGCCAAATACCAACTCAGAGTTCATTCCCCTGCTACCCAGGGCATTCCATCCCCACTGGCAGATTTCTGATACATAATAACATCCTTATCACTTGTAATCAAAAATCTATCTTAATTTCCAAAGCGCTACTTTTTTCAGTAAAATGAAGCTGCTTTGGAGAAGTGAATGTTCTTTTCTGTTACTGCCATGGCTGTGCCTAGGATATGTTATTTGAGGTCTATTTCACACCCTCCATTAGCTTGGGTATTAACAAGCACATGGGCTCTCTCAAGCCACGTCAGGTACATGGAAGTCCAAAGTGTGTTGACTGGGAAGTTCTATGTTTCTCGGGGTTCATATCACAAGGGACAGAACTTCACGTGAAAATCAAGTTGCTGTTCTCTGAACACCATCCGGGTGGTGTGGCAGAACCTGCCTGACACTGCACAGCAGGGATCACCCTAAATACAGTCACATTCATGCAGAAGGCCTAGAACCACCCTGTTAGGGGAGGATTTCCCACAGTTCTCTGAGAACCTCACACCTCAGGTGGGCTCCAGCTGGTTCCCAGAATGCAAACAGCCTAGTGCACCAGTGTTCCACAGTCCCCAGGCCCAGGGA